>JACEFZ010012863.1:127500-207967 GCA_014155875.1 Cepaea nemoralis
GCTCCCAATGTGCATTATCAATGCCTGTATCAATCATGTCCCGCTTACACACATCTTCGTATTGTAGTAGAGGCCGACCTAAGATCTCCTACCCATCTGTAATTCACCCAAAGAAAATGTCCTTTGGTATTCTACCATCATCCATCCTCCTAACGTGTCCTATCCATCTAAGTCTACGAAGACTGAGCATGGAACACACCGTCACATAACCTGATCTTTCCAATACTTCAGTATTTGTGATTTTGTCTTGCCACTTAATACCAAGTATTCTTCGCAGACACCGCATATGAAAGCTTTTTAAACGCTTCTCTTGGCGTGAGTAAGTTGACTAGGTATTACTGCCATAAAGAAGAGTACTAAGGGCACAGGCTTGGTAGACGAGGACTTATACACACGCACACACACACACACACATATATATATATATATATATATATATATATATATATATATATATATATATATATATATATATATATATATATATATATATAGAGAGAGAGAGAGAGAGAGAGAGAGAGAGAGAGAGAGAGAGAGAGATTGATGTTTAAAATATATTTAGGCCTGTGACACACACGCATTAACTTGTGCACAAGTTCGATATTTGAATCTATTGAAATCAGACGAGGCGTGAATGCTTACAACTTATCGAAAACAATCCACAGTACCAAAGAAACAAAAAAAGGTACGCATAACATTAAATTCTTCACATGACTAGTCTATTATAGAAGTTGTTTTTAAATAAAAACTATGGTTAGATAAAGCATAAAACACTTATTACAAATATTCTAAGGGAAACAAGTCTCGATTGCCACAGTAAGTCGCATCAAGTGATTTGTTTATGGAATACATACTGAAAATTGGGTACTTCAATTTTAATACACCGCAACAAAGAAGAATCCCTTCGAGCCTCATTTGCATCGGTCCGGCGTTCATTTTCCGGTTTAGTGTTCGGTGGTCTGCTAGACCGATCGATGGATGTTTTTTTTAAGTCGACGACAGTGAGGGCCAAAGCTAAAAAAACATCCATCGATCGGTCTAGCAGTCCACCGAACACTAAACCGGAAAATGAACGCCGGACCGATGCAAATGAGGCTCGAAGGGATTCTTCTTTGTTTGCGGTGAATTAAAGTTGAAGTACCGAAAATTGTTCTCAGTCTTAACTCTATGTTAAGGACAGAACGTTTGGCTTGTGTGTCTGTGTGAATCGGAATCTTGTCTAATGAAAGCTTGAGAATCCCTGTGTTGACTCAACGTCTCTCGCCTGAGCGAATGTCACTCGAGCAATTAGTGAAGGACGTCATGAGCTTGGAACATGAGACACAACCGCAGTGTGAGGTGGTGTGATTCGTGAACAACAAGGTGTTGGACATGTCGAGAGATCACGGCAAGGCTTGATGTCGTGTGTGCACAACTCTTATCTATGGTTGTAGTGCACCAGAGATAGGGCTATTGTCGTGTGCACAGCTTTTATGTGGTTGTAGTGCACGAGAGATGGAGCCACTGTCGCGTGCACAGCTGTTAGCTAAGGTTGTAGTGCATGACAGATAGGGCTATTGTCGTGTGCACAGCTTTTATGTGGTTGTAGTGCACGAGAGATAGGGCTATTGTCGCGTGCACAGCTCTTAGCTATGGTTGTAGTGCACAAGAGATAAGGCTATTGTCGTGTGCACAGCGCTTATGTGGTTGTACTGCACGAGAGATAGGGCGCTTGTCGTGTGCACAGCTCTTAGCTATAGTTGTAGTGCAAGAGAGATAGAGCCACTGTCGCGTGCACAGCTCTTTGTCATTGTTAAACTGCACGAGAGATCGAGCCATTGTCGTGTGCACAGCCCTTTGGTGTGTTATTACAAGGCATTAGAGATTCAGTCACTAAGTGGACATTCCTACTGGAGAAATTCCTATTGGAGAAATTCCCCAACGGTTGAGAATCACTGTTCTAAGGTGTGCGCTTTGTTGTGTCAGTTCCAGATGAGTGTTGTGAATAGGAGCTATAGTATCAACATAATTGTGTTAGCCGAGCCCTGAGCAGATCACCCGGCGACAAGTATAGAAGTTGGAGCTGTAAATGGCAGAACCAGGCAGGAAAACATTCAGTTAAGTGCACATATCAGGCCACCCGCACGCCATCATAGACACTTACCACGTTTACTCCTTTCATTTTACTGATAATCTACCTAACACATACAATGAAGTAACTTTACACTCAATCTTGGGTTAACTTATATATTGTATGTTGGTAATATTGTCAGTGAGTGTCTGTAAATATATTTTGTTACCACATAAACATAACACAAACCGCCAGGACCAGCATCGTCCTACGGCCACCTACCACTAGCTTTAACCCCACAGCTGGAAAGCCCAGTCTTTTAGACCAGTGGTTCTCAACCTATTTTGGCCCATGCATCCCTTCATCATATGTTCAGAATATCACCACCTCCCCTTTCGTATTTCCTCCCTATAAACCCCCCCCCCCCCCCTTTAACACAATTTACGTTAAAATGGAAGCTATATTTAATAACACTTACTAGAACAAGTCTAGATGTCTACATAAAACGTGATTTGCGGGTTTACTTACGTTATAAAACGAATTTCAGAAGAGCGAGAAGTACAGAACTGTAAATTATGGAGGGAAAAACAATATCAGGTAATCGGTTCTGGTTAACGCGATCTTGAAATAATCTTAATTCCCCCCCCCCCCCCCCTCCGACACCCCACTGGAAACCCTAAAATCCCCCCCCCCCTTTTTGGGGGAATTCCCCATCTATTTTAGAGGTAGATTCATAGGCTGGGATTTCCTGGTTATACTGTCCACTGTAACCCCCGTCTGTTGCCGGGGCCCATACGGGGGAGCAAAGAATAGTAACACTGTTGCCTACCATGCACGTCGTAAGAGGCGACTAAGGAGGCTATGGTTCCGTCGCCCTGCTACTGAGTGAGTGCGTGGCGCGACACTGTGAGCTGTGAATTTCGCGTGGAATGCTTTTGCATCTGTCCGCGGTTGTTTTTCGCGTGAACTGCATGTTCGGAACGATGACGGCCGGCTGTTGCTGGATTGACTGGTTTGCCTTTTCGGTTCACGAGTGCATTTTTCAGGAGACTCCTGGAGTCGTCGCTGTAGCTACGGAGTTCGTGCTTTGTGCGGCGCTTTCGGTGGGTCGCCCTGCAGAAAGAGACCGAGTCATATGGGATAAAACCCCGGTCAATGAAGTCTTTCTGGTGACTGCCGTTTTCATCGACGATGAACTGTATTTTTCGTGGAGGACTTTTGTGTTGGCATTCTGGCGGCGGCATTATGCACAGTGTACCTGTGCGGGCTGTTGGCTTGCCGACACTCCTGTCTATTCCATTGTTCACATGGGCAGTGAGGAGCATTTTGTGATATTCACTGGCACAGGAACGGAGCAATATGGGGACGATCCGTTGCCGTGAAGTTGGAACCGCGACTGACTGACTGACTGACTGACTGACTGACTGACTGTCCACTGTAAATCTCACGACAGCAGTGTTTTATTCGTTTTCCGCGTTTCCGCATAAAGTTTTCTATAACTGGACAATTTGTGGGAATTCTGTATTTTGTCTTCCCTCTTTGTTAGATATTTGTTCATATTAAATCTGGGGCAATCATCCCAGATCTGATTAGATATAAGTTAGTTAGTTGCATATCCTTTACAGGACGTGGCAGTCAACTCCAGCATTGTTTGGCTGTTTAATTAGATATAGGATGTACACAATATTTTTTCGTGTGTCTTAATCCAAGAATTGCAGAACTTTAGCAAGTTGTTAAACTATTGTAGCTATTATTGCGGGGTAAGAACATGAAATGAGAACTCCAATTTAAATGTCTGTCAATTAAAAGACCTAGTGTTTTATGTTTATTTACATTAACTATAGGTAACGTGTCCGTGGGGAGTTCAAGCGGTGCCCCAGTTATGGCTAGTGTCTGCTTTTTTTGTCTGGTTGTTATTATATGGATTTGGTTTTCTTTTCGATGTTAATTTGCGTGGGATTTCCTCTGCTTTATCTAGCAAGATTGTCTAGTTATTTTTGTAAAGAACCACAGCGGATCTCATGACTAGTGTATATATAGTACAATCATAGTACACACGTAGTATTGAGATGTAAAGAAAGATCGTTATTATAAAATGCAAAACGCAGCGGACCTGACATGGAGCCATGACGGACACCAATAACAAATTGTGTGGATCTTGATAGACAGTTATTGACAGACTTGTCTGTCAGACGAAAATGATGATTTTAGGTTCACCATATTGGCGATAGTCTTAATTTATTTTAATTTACTAATTAAAATATCGTTATCTACCATATCAACATCTTTATTAACGTCTACAAACACTGCTCCACAAATGTTGTCCTAGTTGACGTTAAAATGCCAGTTATTGGTCATGTTTGTTAAAGCACTATGACAAGAATATTTAGGTCAAAACACTAATTAGATGTCAATTATCAGATATTTTTTAATTAAATGATGTCATATTATTTTATGCATGTGATTTTCTAATGGCTTTGGTGTCGTTTTACTAATCGATAGTAAGGAAGCAGGTATATAATTACCCAGGATGCTCTTATCAATTTGCCATATTAGATTGATTGATTGATTGATTGATTTAGGAATCGGCATCACAGCATTCGGGGGCGTTCCCATAAGCGCTCCGTCCCCATCCTCAGCAGCCAGCGAAGAGTTCCAACAACAATAGTACCAGTCGCAATCTGATTATATGTCCGTCTCGCCTTTCCTCTGAGCGTTGAGCGTCGGCCAGATCCCCTCGTCACTCCTCGCTGTCTCATTCTTGCCAGACCATGGTAATCAATTTGCTCCTCCGAGGTGTACACATGCTCCCACAAGGCCGCAACCACGTCTGCCTTGTCATGTATCAATACTCCACCAAGTTCTTCCACGTAAGAGGCGACTAAGGAGGCTATGGTTCTGTCGCCCTGCTACTGAGTGAGTGCGTGGCGCGATACTGTGAGCTGTGAATTTCGCGTGGAATGCTTTTGCATCTGTCCGCGGTTGTTTTTCGCGTGAACTGCATGTTCGGAACGATGACGGCCGGCTGGTGCTGGATTGACTGCTTTGCCTTTTCGGTTCACTAGTGCATTTTTCAGGAGACTCCTGGGAGTCGTCGCTGTAGCTACGGAGTTCGTGCTTTGTGCGGCGCTTTCGGTGGGTCGCCCTGTAGAAAGAGACCGAACCATATGGGATAAAACCCCGGTCAATGAAGTCTTTCTGGTGACTGCCGTTTTCATCGATAGTGAACTGTATTTTTCGTGGAGGACTTTTGTATTGGCATTCTGGCGGCGGCATTATGCACAGTGTACCTGTGCGCGCTGTTGGCTTGCCGACACTCCTGTCTATTCCATTGTTCACATGGGGCAGTGAGGAGCATATTGAGATATTCACTGGCACAGGACCGGAGCAATATGGGGACCACCCGTTGTCGTGTAGTTGGAATCGCGACTAACTAACTAACTGTCCACTGTAAGTCTCCTGACAGCAGTGTTTTATTCGTTTTCCGCTTTTCCGCATAAAGTTTTCTATAACTGGAAAATTTGTGGGAATTCTGTATTTTGTCTTCCCTCTTTGTTAGATATTGTGATCTTTCTGTGTCGGTGATACCAACCCTACGATTTGTCTGGGTTGTTCGTCCCATGATATAATGTTGGGAAGAAACCTCACGACACGAATGAACCCGTTTTGCAAAGGGTCACAAACTGAGCAAACCCGTCTGCATTCAGCCCTTCCAGCCACTCATCTTTCTCACATCAATTATCTATTATGCATGTTACATTAACAGGAGGTAGGGGGATGGAATTGAAAAATGAATGCTGTAAACATAAACCAAATATAAACAATTCATATTTTAACGTTATAACACAGACATGCAGGCATGCGGACACACTCAAACACAAACACACACACACACACACACACACACAACAAATGCATATAAATATAATACAGACAGGCAGACAGGCAGGCGCGCAGGAACGCTCGCTCGTACGCACGTATGCACGCGCTTGCACACACATGGACAGACAGACAGATATACAGACAGACGCATACATTCACGCAGGCAGGCAGGCCCCACGGCCGCCCGCAACCACGCACGCACGCACGGACACACACACACACATATAAACACACATATACACACACACGCGCGCGCACCCCCTTTACCCTCACAAAGACAAAGGCACCCGTGCAGACACACACTGACGCGGTGCACCCGGAGCGACATGCAACCCCTTCCCCCCCCCACTCCCCATACAGTTATAGACACCGACAGTTGGACAAAGGACAGGCACACGTACACACGCACACACAGACTGATGCACACACAGGTTCCAAATGACTACATGCATCTGTTAGATTTGCAATGTCCACTTCTAATACGAATTTTAGTGTTAATGTCAAATAGTATAATACTTAAGCTGAAACAACTATTGCGGCTTCAGTAATCCATCCAGTCGCTTTGAAATACGTCGGGCAATAAATCGTGCAACAATCTGTTTGTGGCTTCTGTGTGTAAATGTGCTTTATGCCAGAAACTAGACGTAGGCCCTGTTTTGAAGAGAGCACAATGGTTTCATATTAGATCTGGGGCAATCATCCCAGATCTGAATAGATATAAGCTAGTTAGTTGCATATCCTTTACAGGACGTGGCAGTCAACTCCAGCATTGTTTGGCTGTTTGATTAGATATAGGATGTATCCAATATTTTTTCGTGTGTCTTAGTCCAGGAATTGCAGAACTTTAGCAAGTTGTTAAACTATTGTAGCTATTATTGCGGGGTAAGAACATGAAATGAGAACTCCAATTTAAATGTCTGTCAATTAAAAGACCTAGTGTTTTATGTTTATTTACATTAACTATAGGTAACGTGTCCGTGGGGAGTTCAAGCGGTGCCCCAGTTATGGCTAGCGTCTGCTTTTTTAGTCTGGTAGTTATTATATGGATTTGGTTTTCTTTTCGATGTTAATTTGCGTGGGATTTCCTCTGCTTTATCTAGCAAGATTGTCTAGTTATTTTTGTAAAGAACCACAGCGGATCTCATGACTAGTGTATATATGGTACAATCATGGTACACACGTAGTATTGAGATGTAAAGAAAGATCGTTATTATAAAATGCAAAACGCAGCGGACCTGACATGGAGCCATGACGGACACCAATAACAAATTGTGTGGATCTTGAGAGACAGTTATTGACAGACTTGTCTGTCAGACGAAAATGATGATTTTAGGTTAACCATATTGGCGATAGTCTTAATTTATTTTAATTTACTAGTTTAAATATCGTTATCTACCATATCAACATCTTTATTAACGTCTACAAACACTGCTCTACAAATGTTGTCCTAGTTGACGTTAAAATGCCAGTTATTGGTCATGTTTGTTAAAGCACTATGACAAGAATATTTAGGTCAAAACACTAATTAGCTGGCAATTATCAGATAGTTTTTAATTAAATGATGTCATATTATTTTATGTATGTGATTTTCTAATGGCTTTGGTGTCTTTTTCTAATGGATAGTAAGGAAACAGGTATATAATTACCCAGCATGCTCTTATCAATTTGCAATATTAGATTGATTGATTGAGTGATTGATTGAGTGATTGATTGATTGATTGATTTAGGAATCGACATCACAGCATTCGGGGCGTTCCCATAAGCGCTCCGTCCCCATCCTCAGCAGCCAGCGAAGAGTTCCAACACCAATAGTACCAGTAGCAATCTGATTATATGTCCGTCTCGCCTTTCCTCTGAGCGTTGAGCGTCGGCCAGATCCCCTCGTCACTCCTCGCTGTCTCATTCTTGCCAGACCATGGTAATCCATTTGCTCCTCCGAGGTGTACACATGCTCCCACAAGGCCGCAACCACGTCTGCCTTGTCATGTATCAATACTCCACCAAGTTCTGCAGGGCCAGCCAATCTGTCCGCCTGTTCATTTCCCATCACACCGGCATGCCCCGGAGAAAAGATCCAGGCGATGCTTGTCACCCATGACCTCCAAAGCAAACCTGGGGTAAAACTGGGGCGACCATCCCCGACCCAGCGCGTCCACTGGTGGGGGATCGTGGAACGGCCTCTAGATATACAGGTTAGCTGCGAATATCGAATAAGCAGCCGCGGACCAACTGACGGTGGGCACAGAGGGCGAGGCGGGATCTCAGAGTGGGATATGAGTTCCTTAGAAAATACCTCATATGCTCGGAGACGTGTCTGCCAAGCGAGTTGGGGCGCTCTAACCACTTCCCCGGGTAGGTGGAACCCGTTAGCTTTGGACAGCAGCCCATCTAGGAGACGGAAAACTCCAAATATAAACCCCCAAGTTCAAGGTGGACCAGCGTACTGAGGAACTGGATGACCATGGGTTAACTGGTAGTGATCGTTGGACGTCTGGCAGGCGTGCGAGGCGGCACAAGGCGTATGGACTCCTGCGGGACATCCCCTGCCTCTTCCCTAGCAAGCAGGCAATGCTAGGGTGACCGTTTATTTCCTGCAATATCCAAACTTTGCCTATAGATGTATTTAAACACGGGAACCGTCGCCGGAGCTACGGAGCACGTGCTCTGCGTTTGACACATCCCTCAGAGGCTAGTGAAGAGAGAGTGAGGAGGAGAAGACGAGGAAATGGTGTGAGAAGACTGCATAGAAATAGGAGGGCAGGCGCCAGGAGAACAAAACGAAAAGTGGAGAGAATAGATTTCAGCTATGTAAGAGTGGGGTACTGGAATTGTCGCAGTGCCAGACAGAGAGGTCCTGTATTGGAGAGACTAATATATGATTTTAATGTCCTCATGCTCCAGGAGCTAAATACAGACAAATACCATTGTCCTGGGTACGCCAGTTATATAAACCCTACTGGGCAGAAGAGACATGGACAAGGTCTGCTGGTGAAGGAAGGAGTGAAGCATGTGCTACACGACTTGAGCCAGTGGAATCACAGTGCAAGAGAGGTCCAGGGTATACAAATGGAGATTGGTGGCTTAAGTTGGAACATCATAAATGTATATAGTTTAGTTTAGTTTAGTCGATGGATCAACATCACGGCACACGGGTGCAACCCATAAGTGCTCCGTTCTCCTCCTAACTCAAACCTGAGTCTGGAGAAACTCAGTACAGTGCACGAACTCCGTAGCACCGGCGAGGATCCTAAAATACTTTGGGTAGATTTTTAACTCGAAATTTTGCCCGGGCAGCGCCGTTAGGCTACTCTTTTTCGATTTCCAACTGCCAAGGGATTTTTTACGTGCGCAACAATACACACGGGCGTCCGATCTCACTACCCAGAGACCAGGGGAAATTTATTACTAGAAGTCCACGAGAAAAAATCCCGGCATCACCGGGGCTTGAACCCGGGACCTCCAGCACTCGAGGCGGACACCATACCTCGAGACCACGCAGCCCCCCTTATAAATGTATATGCCACAACGGACTGTTTTGTCAGAAAGGAACACTGGGACTGGCTTAAGGAACTGGAGGAATTACCAGGTGATAGGCTACTCATTTGTGGAGACTTCAATGCAAGGAACAGAGATTGGGACAGTAGTGGAGAAAACCGACAGGGAATTGCCCTTGTGAATGCCATGGTGGACTCCGATGTGTTCTGCATAAATGATGGTGGGCCGACTAGAATGGCAATGAGGACACAGCTATTGACTTGGCACTTGTCTCCCAGTCATCAGTCCTTGATGTAAAGTTGACTGTTTTGAATGACCATGGGAGTGATCACATGCCATGCTCAGCCCTGATCTCTAAACCCAGGAAAGTTAAAGCTGGGAGAGCGCGCAAGACCTTCCGGTATGAGTGGACCGATTGCCTTCTTGGACGCCTCAGACAAGGGGCATGCAACAGGACTGTTAAAACTCCTTTTTTGCAGCCCCCATAGTGGACCCAGAAAGTAGACCATGCTTGGAAAGCAAAGACAGTTGCAGTGAAGCAGCTAAAGAAAGTGCGACAGACACCTCGAAGCTCACGAGAGGAAGTGGACACCGCGGAAAATATTAAGAAAGACAAGTGGAGGTTTTCAAGCGCTGTGCTGCAGAGGCCAAAAAGGCAAAATGGGAATGTTTCATGAAGGAGATTGGAGGTGATAAAACACTGCGAAAATTCTGGAAACTGCACAGGCAAATGCAGAGAAAAGATCGGCCAATGACAGTGGGAACAATTTATAGAGACGATGGTGTGCGCGTGACAACAGACAAAGAGAAAGGGGAGGCGTTTCTCCAGAGATTTTTAGAGCAGATCTATCATAATGATGCGGACACCAGGGATGCAGTTAGAGAGGAGTTATCTGGCACCACAAAGAATATGCAGTATGAAGACATCATACGGGTGGAAGATGTTAAACACATTTTGAAAAAGGCAAAAGACACGGCACCAGGGCCCGATGGGGTCAGGTATGGCCACATGAATGGTTTGAGCAATGCAGACCTGGAGGAGATGACCGACTGCTTTAACCAGAGCATTAGGACAGCATCAGTACCGCAGGATTGGGTGCACAGCTATCTCATCCCTCTCCCAAAACTATTAAAGGATCATTCAAAGCTTAGCGGCTTTAGAATCATCACCCTTCAAAATACATTTGGGAAGGTTCAAGAGAAGGTAGTCGCTGTGATTGACTGGTGCACAGAAATTAGTGCTGTCATCCACCAGGAAAAGGCGGCTGTGTTGTGGTGCTCTCTGGACAACAGGATTGTGAGAGCTGATGTCCCAAGCCTCGCGATAGATGGTAGAAATGTCAGCAGAGAGAACAAATTGAAGTATCTGGGGATCACATTTGACAGGAGCCTATCCTTCAAGGACCATGTGGAGACGGTTGTGACAAGATCTCAAAAGGGACTCAGTGCACTTAAAACTATGGCTGCAATGGACACAGAGCAGAGGATGCTTTTCACACTATTCCAGCACTTGCCATATTTGAGTAGAGGATAAACTTTAGCAATTCTAAATATAGATGGACAGTACAAGTTATTGATAAATTGAAAATCTGATTTTATTTTTTGATGAGTCTGGTAATGTGCGATGTAAATTCTCAACTTTCAAGTTGTGATTGAAAGAAACGATTGACATCATCTCATGACATAGTATTTAGTATAGCTGAATCTGAAGAATGTTTCTTGCTGGTTATCGAATTAATAACCTTCAATATATGTGTACTGTTTATTTTATCTGTAATTAACTTTTTTTAAAGATCCTTATTTTTGTGTGCTGTATCTCGCTCTCTCATGATTTCCAGAACTAGAAACCCATGGGAATTTATGTTGATTTTGACTCGAACTTCTTTGACTGACACATGTTTAGCAATAACTCTGTAGACTGTTTACATCGAGTAAACTAATACATCATCAGGATCATGAAGTTGGTAAACATGATCAAGTCCCGCATTTTTCAAGTAGTACAAAAATAAATGTGCCTTGAACGTTTTACAGTTTGTGAAACTATTACTTGAATTATTATTTTTAGGAGTTTTTAATCCAATATTTGACCATGTACAACATACTGGGTTATGGTCACTAATTGCACTAACAGGGATAAATCATTTAGTAATCTTTACTGTGTAGGTGACACACACACACACACACACACACACACACACACACACACACACACACACACATACACACACATACACACACACATACACACACACACACATACACACACATGATCATTTATCGTTGAATATGTGTCTGCAACTATAGTGGAGCGGTTAATTGGTTGCTTTACATTGAACAATCGAATGATATCGTCCCATGCCCGGTTAAATTTACTAATAATATCAATGTTAAAACCAACAAGAATTTTTTCTTTTGTGCGTATCCTATTTACAGGACACTGCAGTCAACACCAGCATTTTTCAGCTGCTGTTGATGTCTTGGCAAGTTTTACGTTCAGTAGTTTGCCATTGCTTTCTGAACGACCGGCTCACATACCTTTCCGTAAGAAACCAACGCGACGCAATCCGCTGCCGCCGAATATCGCGCAGCTGTTTTTCTTACGTGGGTATACGGGATTACGAAAAGCGTCCTCAAACCCTACGCTAGGGAGCCCGGCCAACGAAAATTACAATTTCTTTAATATGTCTATAATTTTCATCATTGTAGTGAGACCGTTATATCTTCTGTAAACGTCACAAGGATGTCGATATAGGTAGCCAATGAAAAACGGTTGCTGGTTGACTGGCTTCACCTTCAACCAAACATATTATGTCTCTGCGGTTTCAAGAGACGACTGGGAGACTTGAGAATTTGAAATTTATACTGGTGTGCCTGTCTCTAATTTGTGTTTTGCTTCTGTCCGAAATACCTTATACTCCAAGAGAGTGATTTTAGAATCGGTTATTTAGTCGTTGAGGCGACTTTCTGTTGTCCCGAACGCATGGCATTGTTTGCATACACCCAAGTAATATACCGAACAAATGATATATGTTGACATGGCATAAACGTAGTCCATCTTTGCTTAGCCACTGACCATCACTGACAGGGCCTACATTTGAAGCAGACATCCGAGGCACATAAGCACTGTTTGAAGATGTCTCCTTGGGCTTGATCGTGGGAGATCCATTAACAGGCAGAGGAGAAAACAACAAATCGTAATTTTCAGAATCGAGGCTGGAGCATGGGTTGTGATTCATAACCTTCAGGTACAGGCAAATGTGCTGGAAGAGAGGGGATGTTTTGCGTACACTGAGAGGTGGCTACTTCCGGATATGAAGATCTACGTTTTCTTGTGTGTACTACTGTAACGGGCGCAAGTTGTTGTGTTCGCCTAGGATAGTTTATGTTCTTCGCCATGATACTACTCCATAGCTTAGAACAATAAGGCTCAATTGTGATAAGGTCAATATCATGCCGTCGCCGTTATTTCCCACAACATATCCCGGTTCTCATTTTAGAATAGATCGACCGGGGAGGCCAGGTGAATATTTGTATACGCTCAGAGATTCAACATTTATACTGAGTGATTCAACATTTATATTGTGTGATTCAACATTTATACTGAGAGATTCAACATTTATACTACAATATCGACATCTATACTGAGAGATTCAACATTTTTACTGAAAGATTCAACATCGATACTGAGATATTCAACATCTATATTAAGAGATTCAACATTGATGTTGAGAGATTAGATTCAACATCGATACTGAAAGATTCAACATCTGTGCTGAGAGATGCAACGTGTATTGTGTCATGTGCAATGAGGTGATCTGAGAAATCGAGACAGGTGCATTGCAGAAGTCATTAGTGACGTCTGAGTTAACAACATATTGTGATCTTCTTCTTGTGGGAGATGAGAGTAGTGAAAAGTCGGTTGAGGGGACCACTCTTACAGAAGGCTAACCAATGGATCTAGAGATATACTTAATGCCCTGGGAGAATCAACCGTGTCGGAGAGGTTTAATCAACGCGAATCACCGTCAGTGTCCAGATGGCAGGAACTGGGAGTTGGAGGTTTAGCACAGTCCGCAAAGAACCCACACTTTTTTTTTTTTTTTTTTGCATATCCTTTACAGGATATCGCTGTCAACACCAGCATCTTTCAGCTGTATGTTGATTTCTTGGCAAGATTACGCTCAGTAGTTTGCTATTGATTTCTGAGCGGCCGGCTCACATACCCTGTAAGTTACCGATGCGATTCGAACCACTGCTGATTCTCACCGTCATCACGTTACCGACGAGAGTATACGAGATTACGGAGAAAATTCATAACCTCTAAGCCACGAAGCCGGCTACTAAACGCACAAATTGAACAGTCAGTCAACACAGTACCGCTATAACCCGCCCCTCTAAACTGATGCATTTGATAAAGGCGGAGATCGTGGCGCCTATTCGCTAGTTTTGAGTGCATTACAATATTAACCCATTGATAAATGATGACTGTTTTAAGGCAGTCCCAGCAGGCAGAAATAAGAAATAGAATATGAATGGCATAAATATCGTTCAATAATATGAACAGATTCTCACATCTAAACACTGAGATTCGAGTTAGAACTAAGGATGATCTTTGACTCCCTGTTAAAGGATGTGCTGGAGGGATAAGTGAGGGGCAAATATAGAGGAGGAAAGCATCGCTACTAGTGGGTGGACAACACCAACAGATGGACTAGATGAGGCGTAGATGGGTGCACCATTACGACGCAGGCCAGAGGAGGGTGGAGGTACATTACTGCAGACTTTCGATGCGGATGAGACACTTGATTCGATGTGGATGTGGCACTTCTGGAGTTGATTTATTCATTCATTTATCCACTGAAACATTCAAATGTTTTTGTCATATTGTGTGCAAGTGTAGAACAATCAAGTTCCCTTTAGAGGTATGTGTGGATGTTGGGGGAGCTTCAAGCTAATGCAGGCAAAATATAACGTGGGAACAGAATTCATTGTTTGCTTCATTGAACTATATCAGTGTAAACTCCGGCAGTTGAAATAAAATACTGCATTAAATGAAGAAATCTGGCTCATTGATTATTTCCTGATCTTCTTTCTTTCATCGGTGACCACTGAAAGACAAGGCAATAAGTCACCATTACCCTTGGAGGAAACTAAAGGGATCTTCTCTTCGTTCTCTGCTTGTTGCGCTATTTCTAAATTGCAGTCCCTTTTCATGTATCGACCTGGATGTTGGTGTGAGTACACCGACATCTTTGTTTGTTTGCTTTTTTAAAACTGTGTTTGTCATCGACGGTTTATTTTTGCCTGAGGCTACAGAGTTGAGTTGAGTCAAGAGCCGACATCACAGCACTCGGGAAATTCCCATATGTGCTCTGTCCTCATCTGCACCAGCTAGCGAAGTGTCCTAGTACTAATGGTACCAGGAGCAGTTTGATTATGTGTCTGTCTGGCCTTTCCTTGGATTTCTGAATGTCGCCGAGATTCTCTGGTCACTCCCTACTGCATCATTATCTCCAAGCCGTCATGATCTAACCGTTCCTTTGCACTATACACACGATTTCTAAGGGAACCGACCACATCTGACTTATCATGCACTAATACCCTACCAAGGGGTGCAGATCCATCTGTTCGCCTGCTCATTTCCCATCACACTAGTATTTCCTGGGAGGTGGGGAGGGAGATTCAACAGATGCCATCTACTTTTAACTGTTGAATGGAATTCTGCCACTCTACCTGAAGCATGTCTGTCCTCACCTTTCTCCACAAAATGTGTGAGTTCGTTACAAATACGACATGCGTGTGCTGTTTTCCCCCAGCCAGCGGACCGCCACCACCTCCATTCTCAGACTAGATGTCGTGGTATTACATGCCAGGCTTTGTACCCGATGAGGCTGCTGAAAGCCCGAGCCATGCTCCAAGAGTTGGCTGTTGGTCACAGCCCTGTTAAAGATCTATTGTCAGCCCATATCCTCAAAACGTACACCGAGGACCAGATCCAAGTTTGAACTTCAGATATGTACGGCCTTGAAGTTTGCAATGTCCTGTTTCCGTCTAAATCTGATTAAATGCGTGCTTCTTCTCAGACATGCCCAACACCGCTATAGACAAAACAGTGTTTCTTTGTCCATTTCTCTTTGTGGGTTTTTCCCACTGCTATATAGCAAGTAAGTAAGTGCTATAGACAAACACATTGTTCTTCGATCCATTTCTCTTTGTAGGCTTTCTCATTTCTATATAGCAAGTAAGTAAGTGCTATAGACAAACACCGTGTTCTTCGATTCATTAATTTCTGTAGATTTCTGTCCTTGTTCTGTACTAAGTTAGTAAGTACTTTAGACTAATAGAATGTGCTTTTTTTCCATTTCTTTCTGTAGATGTATTTATCTTGATCTCTAGTAAGTAAGTACTTTAGACTAATAGAATGTTCTTTGATCCATTTCTTTCTGTAGATTTATTTCTTTGATCTCTAGTAAGTAAGTACTTTAGACTAATAGAATGTTCTTTGATCTATTTCTTTCTGTAGGTTTATTTCTTTGCTCTGTAATAAGTACTTTACACTAATAGAATGTTCTTTGATCCATTTCTTTCTGTAGATTTATTCCTTTGCTCTGTAGTAAGTAAGTAAGTAAGTAAGTACTTTAGACTAATAGAATGTTCTTTGATCCACTTATTTCTGTAAATTTATTTCTTTACTCTGTAGTAAGAAGTTCTATAGACTAACATAGTTTTCTTTGATTCATTTCTTTCTGTAGACCTGATACGTGGCTCTGGCAAATATTAAAACGTTTAGAGAAAACCAATAGAAATACGCTAGGAAATTCAACATGTATGAACACCATGGGTGCAACACACTGGCGAAAAAAGAATTCAAAGCCTTGGATATCTGACCCGCATACTGTCAATTGACAGGCCACACAAGATTATGGCACTCAACATTAAGGTTTCAATGCTTGAGGAAAGCCATGCAAATGATGGATCGATGGCTCTAGAGAACCATTACAGAGAGACGAACTTCACAGTAACGACGGTTGCTAAAATAGCTTGCACAGAATGTCTGCGCCTTCGATAAATGACGATAAGATGTGATCAGATGGGATAAAGAAAGATTAGATTGTCATAAATCCTTCGCACGCAACAATGCCATGTCAATATGTTTCCTTACCACACACATGATGTGTGCGGTTCTCTGTAACAAACAAAAACTTAGTTAACTAATGCCGTGTAGTTAGTTTCAGATAGTCGAGATTGGTGTTGTTGGTGTTATTGCTACTGCTGCTACTGCTACTACTTCTGCCGCTACTGTTATTTACCCAAGTGCTGCTGAATTGCCTACCATTTCAGTCCCTTGCCATACTAATGAAGATTCAGATCCTTGTTTGTTCCAGAGACCCAGAAAATGAGTTCGTCGGTGTTGGGCTCGGCAGTAAACTCTCGATTAGAAAGGATGTCCGAAAGGGGTGATTATTTCCTAGAGCTGAAAACAATGACTCTTTTTTTGGGCATACGGCTTGAACGGCCCTCGACTCCGGTCTGCTGGGTGGAAGACTAGCGTACAAAGTGGGAAAATAGACTCGGGTCTCATCTGGAAAAGCTGCGAATTTGGCCATTGGCTTGGAGTCTTAGACTATGTGTGATATAGACCTCTTTGCTTGCATTGTTTACAGTCAACTGTTTAAATTCCACAGTACAAGTTAAGACGTTTCCTGTTCACCCCTAATTAGATTATTTGTAGTTATTGTCTACCGTAGTATCAAGTAACGTATTTTACAGACGATGCTGAGAGGTGCATTCACAATGTGTTTTTTTTCCCCGCGTTTCCATCCTGTTTCAGGATATTGCGGTTAACATCAGCATCTTTCAGCTGTATGTTGATTCCTAGGCTAGATTACGCTCATCAGCACGCCACGACTTTCTGAGCGACCGGCTCAATACTCTCATTACATAAGTCATTGGCGTGACTCGAACCACGTCTAATTCTCGTGCGCTCATGTCAACCAGAGATTATTCGGGATTAATGGAGAAAGCTGCTAACTCTCGGCCAGAGAGCCGGTTGCGGTCACAATGAAGACAGCAAATTTAGCTACGTTGGATAGTCACAGACGCGTCCTGAATATTTCTCTACTATTTGACCTGATCTTCTGTCAGGTCTTAGCCAGATATGACTTAGCTACAGTATAGAGTAGACGTACTACCTACTTTGTTTCAGCACCGAATGTTGGTCGGCACTCACTAAACCCCCACACCCCATATTGTGCCAACGGCTTTGGGCGGAGGGCGCAAGAGGCAGTGTACAAGTCTTATCCTGGTAGGAGGAAACACAACCTATGTCGTCGCACTTCAGACAAAGCCCTAAGCCTTAGTCGGCTACGGCTCTAGGATCGAATCTCCGACAGGAGGACAGTAAAAGCTTTGCTTTGCTGATCCGGCAACTTCTCAGCTTGTCTTGTTTCAGATGTATTGGTGTTATCTTTTCTCTGGAGTAAACTAGACACGTCGAGAGAGGGATAATGCTGCTTAGGCAACACATGGGTTCTACAATTCAGCCCAGGATGTGTGCTATGGAGAGGTATAATTTCATCTCCGGTTCCCGCTATGCCGTCTCCGTGGCGGAGAGGTTAGGGACGCGATTCGTAATCCCGTATACCCGGGTTCGGAACACAGCGGTGCTGGTTTTTTTCGAAAAAGGTATAGGTACCTGTCGTTCAGAAAGCAAAGGCAAATTCTTCTTTCTTTCTTCTTTCTTCTTCAGCGTTCCGAGCCATTGAGGTTCTTTGCTGCAGATACAATCGTCTCCATTCGTCTCTCTGGTTGACCTTCGCCAGTCGTTGATTCCAAGTGCTTGTAGGTCTGTATATATATTATCTCTCCACCGTCTTCTTGGTCTACCTCGGGGTCTACGGTCATTTATTTCCTGAGTGTAAGCGAGTTTTGTTTCCCTATTGTCTTCCATTCTTTCTATATGCCCCAGCCATTGTAGTCTATTAGCCTTCATGATACCAGTGATTAGCGGGGACTTAATGCAAATTACTGAACGTAAAACTTGCCCAGGAATCACGAACAGCCAAAGGACTGGCGTTGACTGCTACGTCCTGTGAAGGACATGCAACTAAATCTTTTTTAATTGTCCCTCTATGGGCTGTAGCTATTGTACTTTTTATTTGTTTGTTTTAAAGCATCCGTGTAACAAACTATTGTCTGTCAAGTGGGCAAGGTGCCAGTAAGTGCATTTGATCTGACCTCTTCCGATGTCTCTATTCTCGTTCCTGAACCCGCTATGTACCCAGCATCAGTCAGCACTTCTGATGTCTCTGTCTTCGTTCCTGAACCCGCTATCTGCCAGTATCTGTCAGCATTTCTGATGTCTCTGCCTTCGTTCCTGAACCCGCTATCTACTAAACATCAGTCAACACTTCTGATGTCTCTGTCCTCGTTCCTGAACCCGCCATCTGTCAGTATCTGTCAGCCTTGTGATGTCAATAGCCTCGTTCCTGAACCCGCTAACTGCCAGTATCTGTCAACACTTTTGATGTCTCTAGCCTCGTTCCTGAATCCACTATCTGCCCAGCATTAGTCAGCACTTGTGTCTATGGGGGAAGGGGAAGAGCGGTGACCAGTACGCTTGCCTACCGCCCAGATGGTCATGTGGTCGAATCCACTTCAATGAGGGGATTTTTTCCCCACAGACAAATTGACCCAGCTTACAATGGCTGCCAGATATTTTTCAGGGAAGTAAAGGCGACCCAGTGTGATACTAACCACATTACCCATCGAGCACAGATTGATCTCAAGATATTGACTACATTACCAGTCGAGTACAGATTGGTCTCAAGATATTGATCACATTACCCCTCGATTACAGACAGATTGGTCTCAAGATATTAACCACATGACCCATCGAGTACTGACAGTTTGGTTTCAAGATGTTGACCACATTACCCATCGAGTATAGATTGGTCTCGAGATATTGACCACATTGCCCATCGAGTACAGATTGGTCTCAAGATATTAACCACATGATCCATCGAGTATAGATTGTTCTCGAGATATTGACCACATTGCCCATCGAGTACAGATTGGTCTCAAGATATTGACCACATTACCAATCGGGTACAGATTGATCTCAAGATATTGACCACATTACCAATCGGGTACAGATTGGTTTCAAGATTTGCGGCTTGCACTATAACTCCTGCAGCAGATGTACAGAGTGACCATGTGCCAGTTACAGGAAAGATGAGATTAAAACTTAAAAACATAAAGAAAACCCCAAAGAACATACAGTTAGATTTAGCATGACTTAGAACAGACAAAGGAATTAGAGAAAGGTACAATGTTACTGTAAAGAACGGATACAATGCTAGGAAATAATACAGACTATTGATGAACAATGGGACATGTTGCGGGAATCAATCCAATAGACTTCAATTGAAATCATTTCACCTAAACATAGAACTGCAAAAAGGAAAAATGGATGACAGATGCAATTTTGCAGATGATGGACGAAAGAAGAAAGAAAAAGCAAGATAAAGAAAAAATATAATAGAATACATAGAGAAATAGTAAATAAATGCTAAGTGGCTAAAGAAGAATGGCTGAATCAAAGTTGCATGGAAATCGGGACAAACTATGGAAAAGACTCACATTCCATGTATCAAAGAATAAATGCAATAACAGGTAGGAAAACACGAACTGTCAATGAAATTTAAAAACGAAGAACGGTGAAATATTGATGGGACAAGATAATATAGTCAATAGATGGACGGAATACCTGGAAGCTGTTTGATTATAGGAGACCGGATGTAAATATTCAAAACAATGGTGAAGGTCCACCAACACTTGCAGCGGAAGTTACTGACGCAATATATCGCATAAAGAAAGGAAAGGCTCCCGGTCCAGACAACATTACAGTAGAGGAATTTGAGGCTCTTGGTGATTTTGGAATATAAATATTGACACAATTTCTAAATGATATCTACACTAGTGGGTAAATTCCTAGTATCCTATTAAAATCCATCTTTATAGCTCTGCCAAAGAAACCAAGAGAAAAAAAAATCCGTGGAAGCGTTGGAGATGTGGTTTTATAGAAGAATGCTAAAAATTAGTTGAACAGCCAAAGAGAGCAATCAGGATGTTTTAATGGAAGTTGAGTCGCAAAGACAACTTACCACAAACATCAGAAAGAGACAGTCCTCGATTTATGGCCACGTAATGAGAAGAAATATGAAAGAACACAAGAAAGGACCAACATCAATATATACAAGATTGCTGTACCAGAATAGAGCAATATCATAAGACTGGAAGAGATTATGAAATGTTCAAAGAAATGAAGTTATTGACAAGAAATGTTCAACCTCAATTGAATGTTATCTGTGACAAGATGGGAAATACCTTAACAGAATCTAGACAAATTCTAGAAAGATGGCAGGAGTACTGTAGTGGAATGTATGATATGAGGGACAGTGAGGATATGAATGAAATACATGAGCCAATGACAGCAGAGACAGAACCTGAACCCTCATTAATGAAATTGCTTGGGCTATAAGGAACCGAAGAATGGTAAATCACCTGGATGTGATGAGATACCAGCTGAACTAATTAAAGCAGGAGGAGAAGAAAGCATACACATATATCATGCATTATGTACAAAGATTTGGAAATATGGTATATGGCCAAAAGATTGGAAGAGAACTATCTTCATTCCAATACCAAAAAAGGGCAACCTGAAATTATGCACCAACTATAGAACTGTTGCCCTGATAAGTCATGCAAGTAAAATTCTACTAAAAGTCATAATGCGAAGACTTAGTAAGAAAATGGAAGAAGAGATTAACGTAGTTAAAGCTGGATTTAGACAAGGAAGAGGAACAAGAGATCACATATTCAACATGCGTTTAATAATAGAGAAGTGCAGAGAATTTAATGTAAACCTATTCTCATGTTTTGTGGATTATTCAAAGGCATTTGACTGTGTACAGCATCAGAAACTTTGGGAAATCATGAGAATATGGGCTTTCCTTCACATGTAGTACATCTCATAAAAATGCTATATCTAGACCAACAAGCAGCAGTTAGAATAGATGGCGAGACATCAGATTGGTTTGACATCAAGCAAGGAGTCCGTCAGGGCTGCGTGCTGTCACCCTATTTGTTTAACCTGTATGCCGAAAATATAATGAGAAATGTAAGAGATGATATAAACAGGGAGCCATATGATGCCCTAAATATCGGCGGTCATGACATACCAGAGATTCGATATGCTGATGATACAGTATTACTATCCACAACACAGAATGGCATAGAAAACCTAATAGCCTCAACACAATTGAATAGTGAAAATCACAACTTATATCTTAACATAGCAAAAACTAAGATAATGCATACAGATAAAACTACTATGGAGAAAGAAATATACATTAATGGGAGAAAATTGGAGGTGGTGGACAATTTTGAATATCTTGGGTCATTGATTACCAATAATGGTGACACAATGAAAGAAATTAAACGGCGACTATCCATTGCTCTTCAAAGACTAAAACAGATGAATAAATTATGGTGTGGGACAGACAGAACTACAAAAATTAGATTTTTAAGAGCATGCATCTTTCCCATTGCAACATACGCCTGTGAGACATGGACACTTACTAAACAAGCTGAACAGCGCATACATGCCTTTGAATATAAATGTTATAGACGAGTTCTAAGAATATCTTGGGTAAAGAAAAGAACAAATGCATCCATACTTCAAGAGTTGAATATTGAGGAGGGATGGCTATTAAAGACGATAAAACAAAGAAAATTGAAGTATTTTGGTCACTTGAAACGTCACGACAGTTTGGAGAGAACAATAATGGAAGGGTATATGCCTGGGAAGAGAGGAAGAGGAAGGCCAAAGAGAAGATGGGTGCAGGATGTGGCGGATGATCTCCAGATGGGTGTATCAGACGCGGGACATCTTGCTTGTGATCGAGAAGTTTTCCGGAAGGTTGTTATGGGAGCGAGGTTCTGCAAAGGATATGCTACTGAATGAATGAATGAATGAATGAATGAGAAGACAAAAACTGGAATATGTTGTGACAACCGTAAAGATTTGTAAAAAGAGAGATAGAGGAAGACAGCGTGAAAAGATTATTGACAGTTTTGTGTCAGGGCACGGAAGGGAGTCAACACGAACCTATCCATGACGTCGGACATCTTAATTGATGGAGAGGCATGATCGCCAAAGCCAGCCGGCAAGGCACTAGATGGTGATGATGATGACTATATCTCTGCGTCCCTCATGGCGTAACAAAGGGCCACTGTCTTTGTTTATCTGTATTTGTTTATAGTATGACCTGATCTCATCTGATGCTTCCTTCATCTTTACTGAACTATTTCTATACCAGTTAACTAGTTTATTGTGTGACATGACCTCTCCTTGTATTTGATTCATCTGTATTTAACAAGTTAAGCTTGAGTTAAGGTTATTCACTTTAAAAGAGAAATAACATATACAAATTTTTGAACATCCTTTGCAGGATGTTGTGAGCAACCCCAACTCCACATTGATTCTCTATGCAAGTATACGTTCAGTAGCTTGCCATCCACATGAAATCGAAGCCATTTATAGCTTTGAAGACCACATAAACCTGTGTGTTTGTTGCAGACATACTAACAAACTAATTACGGTAACAAGGAACACGAGAAACATTTACTCACAGCAGACAGTCATACTCTAGCACGTGAACATGGTGCGTTTTGCTTACCTGTAAGACATCTGTTTTCTAATGGTGAAAGTGGACAGCTCGTCAGCCAAGTTCTCCTCCACATCAGAGGAGTCGCTATGCCCACCTGGAACAGCCACACAACTGTCTATGGGTTTCTCGCTGCCTACGTGAGCCATATCTGTATCCTTGAAGAACCCTGAATATTGAACAGTCACAATATCCTTCGAAGTCTTTAAGCCAACTTCCACGGAAAGCCATGCGATCTTGCTACAAGTAATCCCATTTTAGATGTGTCCTCGGAGATCTTTGGGAATGCAGGGTATGAAACAAGAGACAAAATGCCATCAGCAACCAGCGTGAAGAAGCCACACAATAGGAACACAGTGTTAACTAATAGGGCAATCATCACCAGCTAGGATGGGATTAGTCACCTGGCAAATTGTGTGTCGTGTTAACTTTGCTTACACCCTGTCCATTGAGGCAATGGGCTGTCAAACTGGCAAGTTGTGTGTCATGTTAACGTTTAAATACACCTTATTAGAGAGGCAATGAACTGTCAAACTGGCAAATAACATGTTATTTTCATGTTGCTTACATTCTTGTCAGAGAGGCAATTGGCTTGTCAAGGGCTACCTGCTTACAGCTAAAGATGTTATATCATTATGAAAATCATTATTATCATCATCATCATTATTGCTTTCACCCTGGTTCCACAATGCATTGAACTAAGCGCTGTGGACACTCGAGATGTGTCGAGAGTAGTGCGAAAAGTCAAAGACTTACATATATTTGGAGGTATGTTACACACATGTGACAAAACTAAACATGGAAGCAAAGTTCTTATTTAATGTATATGTAGCTGAGAAGTACACCCACTGATATGTCTTTATATTATAAATCCGGCATCACAAATAGTTGATGTTTTATGTGCGAAGATACGAGAGAAAATCATTAAGTCCCAACCATTTTATTATAAAGTGCCTGGACGATTATGGACAACAACAAAACTTATTTCACGACACAAACTGGCTCTTTCATTAGGGGGAGAGGGGGGAGGAGGGCTGAGTGGTCTCGAGGCATGGTGTCCACCTCGAGTGCTGGAGGTCCCGGGAGTTCAAGTCCCGGTGAGGGCCGGGATTTTTTCACGTGGACTTATAGTAACAACATTTCCCCTGGTCTCTGGGTAGTGAACTCCTACGCCCGTGTGTATTGTTGCGCACGTAAAAAATCCCTTGGCAGTTGGAAATCGAAAAGGAGTAGCCTAACGGCGCTGCCCGGGCAAAATTTCGAGTTAAAAATCTACCCAAAGTATTTCAGGATCCTCGCCGGTGCTACGGAGTTCGTACGCTGAGCTGAGATTCTCCGGAGTTAGGAGTAGAACTGAACACTTATGGGTTACACCCGTGTGCTGTGATGTTGATCCGTCGACTAAACTAAACTAAACTGGCTCTTAATGCAACACCCTTTGTAGGGGGTTGTGAGGATAAAGCAGTCGACGTGGCCGAAAGTTCAAGATCTTAAACTTCCGGTGCGCTAACTGGACGACAGCTTTAATTAATTCAAAAAGCAATGGCAAAATACTGAACGTGAAATTGCCTTAAAAAATCAAGCTGAGGTTGGGGTTTAATGCAACGTCCTGAAAGGGACATACAACATGCCGGACTGGCACAATGTAATAGTAACACTGGGTCGTGAGTGCAGGGAATGGAGGCAACGACTGATCCAGGGCAACACACATCAAGATGACATAGTCAACTACACCGATGGGTCAGTGGTGAGAAACAGGTGTGGTGGCTGGGGTTTCATTGCAAAGGCTAAAGGGCGATGCTTAAAACAAGAGAGTCAGGCTTATGAGACTACCACCCCCGGGAAGGTTAATCCGGTCAACAAATGCCCGCAGAAGTCGGATGTGTCGGCCTAACGGCGCAAGAACGCAGCTCTGCTGTAACAGGCACAACGCAATCACGTCCGGAGAAAAAAAACAACTCCGGATGAACACAGAAGAAGAAGAAGAAGAAGAAGAAGAAGAAGAAGAAGAAGCAGAAGCAGAAGCAGAAGCAGAAGCAAAAGCAGAAGAAGAAGAAGAAGAAGAAGAAGAAGAAGAAGAAGAAGAAGAAGAAGAAGAAGAAGAAGAAGAAGAAGAAGAAGAAGAAGAAGAAGAAGAAGAAGAAGAAGAAGAGGAAGAAGAAGAAGAAGAAGAAGAAGAAGAAGAAGAAGAAGAAGAAGAAGCAGAAGCAGAAGCAGAAGCAGAAGAAAAAGAAGAAGAAGAAGAAGAAGAAGAAGAAGAAGAAGAAGAAGAAGAAGAAGAAGAAGAAGAAGAAGAAGAAGAAGAAGAAGAAGAAGAAGAAGAAGAAGAAGAAGAAGAAGAAGAAGAAGAAGAAGAAGCAGAAGCAGAAGCAGAAGCAGAAGCAGAAGCAGAAGAAGAAGAAGAAGAAGAAGAAGAAGAAGAAGAAGAAGAAGAAGAAGAAGAAGAAGAAGAAGAAGAAGAAGAAGAAGAAGACTACCACCTGCATCAAGAGTGTGAAGGTGGAATCAGTAACAGCAGTCTTCTGATAGTTAGAGTAGACCGCTGTAACACAATTGTATTCATTACGAACTCACAAAGTATGCCTTGGAAGGTGGAGGCATGAATGTTTCGTGTAGGATGGCCTGCCTCGCTTCAGAGGTCACAGATTGTGAGAATTGTGTGGCTTTTTTTTTTTTTGCCCTGGTCATGCGGGAGGGAGGAGGGTGTGGAGGTGAACAGGCTGATTGGCTGGCACCTATCCGTGGTAGATTACCTAGGGACAAGGGAGTAGTGGTCGGGCGCCTGTGGGACCAGGTGGAGAAAGCGGGAGAACAGATTGAGAACCCGTACTTGGAAAGAATGATATTGTGGGGAATTGGCAGTGTTTCGGAAAGAATCTCAAAACTGAGAGGGAAGACAAGGAGAACTTTAAATCAGATAGTAATTGGAACGATTAGTAGTATAACACTTCGCTGGCCGTTAAACGAAGGGACGGAGCGCGTACGGGAATGTCCTGAGCGCAGTGATGTCAGTTCTTACCTCAACTCAACTCAACTACATTATGTTCACATATATCACTACTAAACTGAGTTCACAGAGGTAACTACTGCATTTTGTTCACATACTGCACTAATACACACAATGGACAATTACACAGTGTTCACATTAGGTTTTAATACACTGCGTTCACATAAGGCATTACTATAATACACTAACATAAGGCATTACTACACTGCATTCACAGAGGAAAGTACAACGGTGTGGTCACAGAGGAAACTACTACGGTGTGGTCACATAATGCAATCCCATAAAATTGTCAAGCACATTTTTTTGTAAACTGGGTTCAGAAAATACACTACTGCATTTCGATGACTGAACACTTCTAGCCTATGTTGAAAGAAGACAAGACACTGTTGCTGTTGTATCCAAGATTTGATCGCCACATCATTGTGGAAGGGTTTGCTTTCTTGTTAGGTTTTTTCTTCTTGCGTAAACAGGTTCACAATACATCGGATTGCAGACTTCGTGTGTTGTGATTGGTACTCGCGTACAGGATAATAACATTAGATACTAGAAGACAAGGTCGAATTAACAGATTCCAGTTTATCATTTGAAACAGAGAGATGCAGATGAATGGGTGGATGCAGTACACGACGCACAGCTTATATGCCTGTGTCAAGATCAGCGAACCAGAACTGGCCATGGCTTTCCACTACGTCCAAGTGTTGTTGTCATAGACATGGGCTGTGTGACCGAAGTCAGTCTAGGAGAGTTGAGATGGATGAGGAAATGCAATTTGGGCCTCAGGGATCCATCCATCCATCATGTGCCATGCCGATAAGCGTGGGCGGTCATGTTCTGCCATCTCACTCGATCACCAGAGTCGTGGATCAGCTCCGTGTTCCTGTCTCGGCAATGCCACGTGGCCAAGCAATCCAGGTATTTACTTCTCGGTCTTCCCCTTGGTCTCTTCCCTTCGATCTTGCCAATTGTCACCAAGTTCTCCAAGTCATTTCTTCTCATAACATGCCCAAACAATGTTGACTGTCTACGTCTATGACTCCAATCAGTTTACGATCTTCATTTGTTTCTTGAAGGACTTGTTCATTGGTTTTTCTGTCTGTCCATGGTATTCTTTGCATTTTCCTCAGAAACCACAGTTCCACTGCCATCAGCTGTTTTTCAGCTTGACTGCTTATTGTCCACGCTTCACATCCATACAAAAGTATAGGTTCTATGTAGCACTTCAACACACTTTTTATCGTTTCAATTGCTATCTTTTTATTGATCAGTATGTGTTTCATCCTGCGAAAGGCTATCTTCGCAATGGCA
The DNA here is from genome assembly GCA_014155875.1 of Cepaea nemoralis. Classification (NCBI taxonomy): domain Eukaryota; kingdom Metazoa; phylum Mollusca; class Gastropoda; order Stylommatophora; family Helicidae; genus Cepaea; species Cepaea nemoralis. The sequence continues at coordinate 154,970 of JACEFZ010012863.1, forward strand.
ATTCTTGTTCTAATCTCTTTAAGGCATCTCCCATCAGATGTTATGACTGTGCCGAGATAACTGTACCGATTCACTTGCTTAAGAATATGCCCATTTACTCGTATATCACATTATGGTATTTCCTTCTTCCCAGCGACGACCATAATCTGTGTCTTCTTAATATTCAGTTCTAACCCTAGTTGTTCACTGTGTGCAACAACCGCATCTCCTAAATTTTGCAGGTCCTGTTCATTGTCTGCAATCAAAGACTGTATCATCTGCATATCTAATGTTATTGGTGTATTGTCCCCCAATGTTGATTCCTTCCATATCTTCTATATTTCTGAAAATATGTTCACTGTACAGGGAAAAAATATCTGGAGACATTACACATCCCTGTCTCACACCTCTTTTAATAGGCTGATATTGACCTACATCGTTATCAATTCTGATGGCAGCTTGTTGTTTCCAATATATGTTTTTTTACAAGTCTAAGGTCTTTTCCATCAATTTGTAGATCTTCAAGCATCAGTATCATGTAGACATGTCTCACTTTATCGAAAGCCTTTGTGTAGTCAATAAAGCAAAGGTGTAGATCTTTGTTTACTTCTATAGACGTTCAGTAACTGTTCTCAGTATATACACAACATTTCCTGTGCCCTTGACTTCAACAAACCCACATTGTTCTTCTCCTATTTCGGGTTGTATTTTCTCCCTAACTCTTTGCATGATAATTCTCAGCAGAATCTTCGTGATGTGGCTCATTATACTAATTGTTCAATGTTGATCGCATTCCAAGGCTCCTGATTACTTCGGGATTGCAATAAATATAGAATTACATAATTCAAGTGGTATATGTCCAGTATCGTATATTGCGTTCTAAGGCATTGATCGTTTCTATTGTGATGTTATCTGTACCCGAGGTCTTGCCAGTCTTACCGGGGTCTTGCCTCAAGGATGCCGTACCTAAATGAGATACGTGGGTCAAAAGAGACAAACACCCTAGCTGTAATGCACACTATAACAACGCAAGGGTAAAAGCTTAACCAAAGTGATACATTTACATACCAAGGGGCAATTATAACATCAGATGGAAGCTGCGCGACAACGAGTAGGGGCAGAATAGGGCAAGGAAAGCTGTATTTCAGAAAATGAAATGTACCTTTTCCAATAAATTAATGTCTCTAAATGTAAGAAAGAGAGTGCTGAATTGTTAAACAGAACCTGTTTTTCTATGTGGCAGTGAATCACAAAACCTGAATTAACAAATTATTATGCGCTTAGAAGCAATAAAGATGTAGTACCTGGGGCGAATATTGCAATTACCCTCGATTATCATGGTAATTAACATTGATTACCTGAAAGAGACTAGTGAAACTAAAACGTTATATATAACTATAAAAAATAGACAAATGGCTTTCTTTCATCATGTGATGAGAAGAGAGACATTTGAGCAACATCGTCACAACTGGAAAGATCAGTGAGTAAAGAGGAAAAGACAGACCAAGTGTAATGATGCTGGGTGGGCTGAGACAATGCATAGAGGAATATCATAAGCAGAACTGATTCAAAACGCAAAGGGCCTAGATCTGTGGCGAGACATAAACGCTTATGCCAGCTGGCAGAGCATATGATGACAATGACGATACTACAAACGAACACAGCACAAATGGCATACTTTTATTTTCAGGGCGTGCGAGAGAGAACTATATGCTATAATTACAATTTCATATCTGCTTATACGGTATGCTTTCATAGTACCTACTAATACAATACCCCAATGACGTCATCAACTGTGGGCACGTTTTCTAAGTGCTGATGATTTCCCACTGGTAGTTCTTGCAGCACGACAGAATGTCTGTGACAGAACATTGCCCGGTTCCTGGCATATATTTCAGGTGGAATATTTTAGGTATTCGTTGTTTATCTTTCAACCGGTTTCTTCATCCAATCTCTTTATTCTACACATCCGCCGGTACAGTAACACTGTTTAATAAAACGTCCACACATCGTGCATGAGCTGCTACGTTGTCGAATTTCAGATTAAATTGCTCAAGACTCTTTACAGTTTTTGTGGGATGGAATTTTCCTCCGGAATCACAATTTACCAATTTGACATATTTCATGTACGTCACCGCTCAATAACCTTTCCACGTTTCCAGGAAGTTGTTTTCAGTCGTGACACCGGGGTGGCATATAGGTATGTGAGAGGTCGAACATTCCTTCAAGAGTGATAGACCTGTGTGTAATTAATGAATGCATGCGTGAAACAAAGCTCCCACAAGACGGTCTGCTATTTTCTATAATAATTGTTCCGTCAGCCTGCATATCCCTCTGACGCCTATCTAATCGGTACTAACTTACTGTAGGATATACGCTTTGTACTGCACAAGAATACTATCCGCTGTTTATTGATGAATATTTCGACTCAAGCAAGAACCATGGGCAGTTCAGTTACTCATTGGATAAGTCAAGAACCATAGACAATTGCTCATTCGATAAGTCTCTGTTGCGAAATAACAGTTCGTATGTAAAGTATTTTAAATTATATAAATGATGTTCAATTTCCCAAAGCTATCTGTAACATTTGTGTAACACCATGTGGTCTAATGTTTAATATGCAAGTCGTCAAGGCAAAGACTGCCGCTCACACAGGGTGAAAGGTTGAGTTCATTGCGACAATTGTGAACGTCTAAGTCAAAGGTGGAAGACTACCTCAGCCAGACATAGACATAATCTATGATGAGGCCAAGATATTTATAAGAAGCAGTTATATAATTAAGTCAGCGTATCCTGGCCACCAGAAAGATGGTGTATATTACATACTCCACCAAAGAGAATACGTAACTGTCGATAAAGTAAGACATGTCAACGTGAGGAAGATGCTTGCAGGTCTACAAATTGATGGGAAAGACCTTAGACTTGTAAAAAAATACATACCGGAAACAGCAAGCTGTCATAAAGATTGATAATAAAGTAGGTCAATATCAGCCTATTAAGATAGGTGTGCTCCAGAGATGTGTGATGTCTCCAGATCTGTTTTTCCCTATACGATGACAACTTTAGACATTTAGAATGTAAATACAGGTAAATGTGAATATTCTTAAACGAGTCAATCGGTTTAAACTATCTCGCAACAGTTATAACATGTGATGGGAGGTGCCTTAAAGAGATTAGAATAAAAATTGTTATTCCAAAGGTAGCCTTTTGCAAGATGGAAAACATATTGACCAATAAAATGATGTCAATTGCAACGAGAAAAGGAGTGTTGAAGTGCTACGCGCCAAATAATACTATATGTGTTTATTTGTTTAATCGTCTTAGTGGCCTCAACGGTTCTCCCCATTTATTTCTTGTGTTTACGTGTTCAGTATTAGAACCGACCAATCATTTCTCTTCTTTAAATGTTTGTTCATATATACTCGACAACAGCTTTACGGTCCGATGTGTTTGTGTGTTTGTTATTTGACCTATGCTGGTTTAATATAAATTATGAGACCTATGGTGATATCTCAATGGTTTGATACGAATTATGTCCTTATTCCATAGTTGTTTGGTTTATGTGTATGATAGACACGACCAATGAAGACACTTTTTTTGGAGTGTCTAGTTGGTCGTGCGTCGAAGTACACTTGTTCCTGCTGCGAGGCGCCGTCGTCATTTGGAAGCGACAGGTTCGATTCCGGTCGGTAACTATTATAGCTTTCAAATTTTATGTTGTCTAGTGCGTCTTCTAATCTCTATTTTCCTTCTTCTTCTGTGAGCGAAGAACAAATGAAATCCGTAAATTGATTAGAGAAATTAGGCGTAGACAGTTACTAATATTTGGACACGTTATGAGAAGAAATACATTGGAGAACTTGGTCAACTGACAAGACTGAGGGGGAAAGAATAATGGGAAGGCAGAGAAGTAATGTCTAGATGTCTTAGCCACGTGGTACGGTCGATACAAGAACACAGTGCTGATCCACGACCCTGGTGATCGTGTGAGATTGCGAAATATGGCCGCCCACGCTTATCGTCGTGTCAAATGAAGATGTTAATGATGAGGCCAACAAATTTATAAGAAGCAGTTATAGAACCAAGTCAGAGCATCCGGGTCACCAGAAAGATGATGTGTATTACATACTCCACCAAAGAGAAGAAATAACAACCACAGGACACAACTGACAGGTATGGTTAATAAACCAAAGGTAACAGATAACTGAGGTATGTAACTATGGAACTGTTAAATGACAGCAACAAATTTTTGCAGGTGGGTCCAAGATATGTAGAACAGATAAAACTATGTCGCCCCACATCATTATCATCATCATCATCATCGGCACCATCATCAAGTGCTATGCCGGCTGGCGTAGGCGTCCATGACTCTCCACAGATCTCGGTCTCTGGTTTTCTGGATCAACTCTGATTATGGTAAGCCTCCATACCACCGTCCCAATCCATCCAGCATCTTTTTTCTTGGTCTACCTCTGCCTCTCTTCCCCTCGATCTTTCCAGTTATCACGATGTTCTTCAATGCATCTCTTCTCATCACATGACCGAAGAAAGATGTTTGTCTCTTTCTTATTGTTGTATATAATGTTATAGTTTTATTAGCCTCTATCAGGCAGTCGTTGTTAGTTACTTTTGCAGTCTAAGTAATTGGCGACATTTGTCTCAGGAACCACATCTCTGTTGCTTCCATGCTCTTCATATTTTGTTCATTTACATTCCAAGATTCACAGCCATACAGCAAAACAGGTTATGTATAACACTTCAGCACTTTTTTTCTTACAGTGACTTATTACACAAAATATTCTTCATTTTCTGAAATGCAGATTTTGCTTGCCTTATTCTGCCTTTAATCTCTGTTGTACATCTTCCATCTGATGTTATAAATGCCCCTAGGTATTTAAAACTATCCACTTCGTTAAGAATTTTCCCTTCTATTTATATTTCAAATTTTTGGTGTCACCTTTTTCCCTGATATCACCATTGTTACTGTTTTCTTGATATTCAAGGAGAGTCTTTTCTGTGCATTCAACATTTTGATTAATATATTTTTTTCCAAATACTCTCAGTACTTTCAATTCTTCTATTTTGATTCCATCTGGCCCAGTTGGTTTTCCTGTCTTCATATGTTTGAGGTCAGAGACCTCTTCTTTTAGAATAGGTGGGCCTTTTAAGTTACTTTCTTCTGTTAATTCTTCCCTTTCTCTTTCATATAATTCTCTTATATAGTCATACCACCTCTTCATTATAGCACCCGCCTCCAATATTATTGTTCCTGTTTTTGATTTTAAACACCCTGTATTTATTTAAATGTTTCTTCCTGTGAGCTCACTGATTTATCTGTGCATATTTTCGGTATATTTAAGAGAATTTAATTCAATTTTCATGCACTGCTCGTTTAACCAACTTTCTTTTGCTTTTACACAATTATCTCTTATTCCTTTATTTATCTTACCATATTCTTGTTTGGCATTTTTATTCTGTTTTCTTTCGGTCACCAATTTAAAGATTTATTCAGTCATCTATTTTTTCTTAGCTTGTTGGCTTCTCTCCTCTAATATTTCTTTGCTGGTGTGATGAATGGAGTCCTTTAACATTTCCCATTGTTCGTTTATACTCCGTATTTTAGCTATTGCATTATACCTATTTTTCACAGTCACTCTGTATTGGTCTTGAATTTCTTTATCTACAAAACCACACCGCTTCATTTGAGGACAAACAGAGATCTCTAGTCGACTCAGCCTACAGTGGGTACCAAGAAATATCTTCTTCAATAAATGCGACTGTGTGTTTACATTTGGGAGTAGCCGGTTGAATGGTTACATTATACATTAGCCGGCTGAATATTTATATTCTACTTTTAAAGATAGTTGCATATCCTTTATACAACGTCGCGTTCAACCTCAGCATGTTTTGACTGTTAGTGATTTATTATGCAATTTTTGTACAGCAGTTTGCCATACTTTCTACATTTTTTTTTTGCATATCCTTTACAGGACATCGCTGTTAACACCAGCATCTTTCAGCTGTATATTGATTTCTTGGCAAGATTACGCTCAGTAGTTTGCCATTGCTTTCTGAGCGGCCGGCTCACATACCCCGTAAGTTACCGATGCGATTCGAACCACTGCTGATTCTCACCGTCAGCACTTCACCGACGAGAGTATACGAGATTACGGAGAAAAGTCATAACCTCTAAGCCTCGAAGACGGCACTTTCTACATTAGTCGGCTCAAATGTATATTTTACAGTGATCGGCTGTAGTATTTACCTTATATAGCAGTTATCTGTTATTATATGTTCTACAAGAGTCAGCTGTTGTATAGTTTTCAGCAACAAGTCTATATTCTACAGTAGGTGACTATAAACCTTTTACTTTCTTCAGTAGACGTCTGTAAACTACCTGATAAAGTTATCATCTGAACTGTTTACTTCTACAGTAGTCAGGGGAAGATGACACTCTATAGTTGACGTAACTTACTTTCTAAATAGTCGGCGTATCTTTACTGTCAACTATCATTTACTGCCAACATAGTACCTTGCGGTGTATGGCAGAGGGGTCTTTCAGCCTGAGGAATTAAAGGTGGCCTGGCTAGTGCAGTCACCGCGAACTGTACAGGTTAGTTTTCTTTTGCCCCCGACAGAAAAAAAAATCCCACACCTTACCGAGGGATCGAAACCCGGGTCTCCCGAATGAGAGTCCGGCGTTCTAGCCACTCGGCCAGCCGCTCCTCCGGTCCACTGTAATTGATAGGATGTTTTTGTTATAAAGTTGATGGATGTAAGTTTACATTAAGCAGTTCTGGACTGCTTGCGTTCTACAGTAGCCGACTGTAAGTTTACGTTCTACAGTCGTTGGTTGTATGTTTACTTTACAAAGTAGATTACTTATGTGGTTGCTTCGGGATTTGAAATTTAAATATTGAGCACAACCCACTACTGGCAACGCCGATCACATTCTGGTATGAACCTAAGGCCTATCCACGTCAATATGGAAGCACTATACTCGAGTTTCGCCCTCATTTGAGCTCTTCAGTCTACTTCAGTCTCTTCAGCCTACGATGGGTAGCGTTGTGATGTTCTGTTGTGATAATTTGGTGTGTCCAGTGTGTGCCGCGTGGTTGCACACCCGCTTCACACGCGTGATCCGGGACTGTTTCCGGATCCGGTCAGGGATATGCACTACTGAAGAGCTCAAATGAGGGCGAAACTCGAGTATAGTGCTTCCATATTGACGTGGATAGGCCTTAGGTTCATACCAGAATGTGATCGGCTTTGCCACTAGTGGGTTGTGCTCAATATTTAAAGTAGATTACATTAAGCAGTAATCAGCTGGTAGTTGAGTTCTACAATAGCTGGCTTAAGTGTGCTTATCACTGTAGTCGGTTGTTCATTTACTTGATCAAGTAGTCGGCTGAAAGTTCACATCTTACTGTAGTCGGTTATGAAGCCCCCCTTCACCATATTTTTAGGACGTCATTCCTCCCTTCACCATATTTTTAGAACGTCATTGCCCCCTTTCGTATTTCCTGCCTAAAAATTTCCCCCTGCCCCTACACAGTATACGTAATAATTGAAGCTACATTTAATAGCACATACTAAAACAAGTCTTGACATCTACATAAAACATGATTTGCGGATCTACTTACGTTATAAAATGAATTTCAGAAGGGTGATACGTACAGAACTGTAAAGTATGAAGGGAAAAACAATATCAAGTAATCGGTTCTTGTATTCACGCAATCTAGAAATAATTTTAATTCCCCCCTGGAAACCCTAAAATTCCCCCCTTGAGAACCACTGCTCTAGAGTGAGGCAATACCATCACCGTGGCCCTTCTCAAACAAGGAATGCATGTCATCATAAACAGATGCTGGTCATGGTCTGTGAGCAATTCTAACTGCACCTTCTTTTTCAGGAGAGCATCCCATGCCATTCCTGGCAGGCTGAAACAATGCGCCGGATCAAACCCTTTGTCGCGATACCAAGCGGGTCCCATTGTCATTTCCTGTCTAAATATAGCCCATGAAATGAAGCCATGTAGTAGTTGTCTGTATGTGTGCGTGATAGCGTTCTATCGTGTGGTTGTGGCGGGATATGGGGGGGGGGGAGAGAGAGTTTGCTATTTGTCAAGGTAATCTTGCGCTGCGACAAGGTCAAGACAGACATAAGATGCCGAGTGTTATGCAGAATAAACTTGACCTTTCACCGACTGGTGCAGCGTATCTACAGCTAGGGTCTACCCCACAGGTAGCAGACAGCAACATGATTGTCCTCTAACAATCGCATTTTTCATGCAGACGCGCCCATTGTGAGACTGGGTGGGGATGAGTTGGTCAGAACCAGCTCGATGGTGACCGGAACATTTGCTTGTGAACTCACACACATGTCTGGCAGCAATGAGAATAATTACGGTCTCCTACATCGAGCAACGTCTGTTTGTTCGTCTGTACCAAGCACTGGCACTCTCAAACACTGAATAAACCCTGGCCAACATGACAACCAGCTATGCGCAAACTGCAAGAATGGAGAGAATGCACCATGAAGCTATGGTAATCTCCTTGGGTGCACTAGAGAAACGCACTTATGGCGGTGATATTTCTCCTTGATATCCCTACAGTGTAGAATGGAGTAATGATGAGTACGACACGTGTGTCTCTCAAAATCAGTGCCAACAGTGAGCACCCTTTCCACGAAGCGCTCACCAAAAGAAAAGGGATACGCTAAAGAGAGGTAGATCTAGGATGGGCTGAAAACACCATTAAACAACTAATAAGCCCACACATGTCGATCCTGGAGGAAGAATGGAAAGCAATTATCCGAACCTAGGGGATCATTGTATCTGTCCATATGAAATTCGACCCAAGATGCAGAGAGTGGAGTCACACAGCAGTAGATACAGAGAGTGGAGTCACACAGCGGTAGATACAGAGAGTGGAGTCACACAGCGGTAGATACAGAGAGTGGAGTCACACAGCGATAGATACAGAGAGTGGAGTCACACAGCGATAGATACAGAGAGCGGAGTCACACAGTGGTAGATACAGAGAGTGGAGTCACACAGCGATAGATACAGAGAGTGAAGTCACACAGCGATAGATACAGAGAGTGGAGTCACACAGCGATAGATACAGAGAGTGGAGTCACACAGCGATAGATACAGAGAGCGGAGTCACACAGTGCTAGATACAGAGAGTGGAGTCACACAGCGATAGATACAGAGAGTGGAGTCACACAGCGATAGATACAGAGAGTGGAGTCACACAGCGATAGATACAGAGAGTGGAGTTACACAGTGGAAGATACATGAGTTTGGTCATACAGCGGTAGATACAGAGATCTATTTGCCGGTCTGTGTTATACACCTCGGCCCGACATTGGTAAAGATATGTCGATTGCCTTGCACCAGGCTGACTTGCTGTCCCTACCACATTACCGGGTTGGCCGTATTAGGTATGCACTGACGGTGATTGATGCCAGTCGCTATAAGGAAGCCGAGCCTTTGACTGACAAGAGCAGCAAAGAGGTGGCATTGGCACTCACCAAAGTCTATAAGCGCCTGCCTCTGAAATGGCTACACCTTTTCAGATTGACCCGGGCGTGATTTTATGGGCGAGGTGAGCCAGTTGCCGGCGAAGCATTATACACACATACGACGCGTGCAAGCTGGAAACCATCGGCAGCAAGAGATTGTGGAACGGTTTTACCACACTCTGGCTGAGAGGCTGTTCGGAGCCCAGTACGCCCAAGGGCTGTTGCTGGTTGCCCGAGGCTCTTCAGAACGATCAGCCGAGTGGGTGCGTGCTCTTCCACGGGTTGTCGCTGCGCTAAACGGCGAGGTGACGCGTTTGACGGGCAGAAATCCGGCTTTTGTGATTAAGGACCCCACGGTTCCTCACGCGCCGGCTGCAACAGCTCCCCGCTCTATCGGCCCCAATGAACCTTTGCAACCGTATGATGCCAAAGTACGCTTTTTGTATGCGAGTTCTCCCGATGAGCATGAGCTAGAAGGCGGCTAACGCCGCTCGACTTACCTTGTGTGGTCTTTAACGTTGCTCACGGTGCGATATGTGGTCAGGCAAGAGGGACAGTCAGATCTTTGTGCGTGAGGAGCTGCTTATTTTACTTTCTAACACCCAGCTGCCACCTGACCGAATTCTACGAGCTCGTCGTTGAAATCGACTACCAATTCACGATACGTGGTGATGTTACCACAGCCCCCGTAGTCACTCCATCTAGGATTAAACATGTTTTCATGTCCATTGGGCTGAGGGACGTTTGCGGAGCTCACGTTTACCTTCCTCGAGATATGGTACCCACCCGGCGTCGTTGCAATGGTCTAATGCCTGTATAGAGTACATCTTGGGGCGAAGGCCTACAAATTCGGTAACTGACCGGTCGCAGCGTTAGTCTTTGTATGTGCTGACCATTTTCTTGTTTTCTGAGCTGTAGTTTGGGTGGTCTTTGGGCATATCACTGAAATACAGGTCGGAGTTGGCTGTCATGTCTGCGTACACATTGTCTCCACCTGGTATAGAAGGGAGTCGATATCGGTATGGCTCAGCTGAGCCTCCTTGCCGGATTAGGCCTTGAGTTTGCCAAACTAGAAGCCGTACATCAGATGCTTGGATAGGCCCAGGATGGTCATTGCCACAAATACGGGCCTGATTAGTAGAACTTTGCCTTGGTGCTGTGAACCGCCACGCGCCGGCCGTCGAATATCTTACGGGGCTCAAACGCGGGATTGGCTATTAGCCTACCGAGTCGGTCGGTCTCCGTGCCCTGGACCAGGTCGAAACTGATGCGCTTCTGAACATTTTCCGTCGATTTGCCGAAGCAAGCGTTGTTCTTGTGTTTTCGTAAACCATTTATCAAACACCGACTTGGCCTGGGCTCGCAGAGCCGTGATTTGTCCGATAAAGGCCACATTCATACCGCTGCCGGAACTTGAGTGCTCGGTGGATCTTCGTGACCGTCATGCTCAGGCTTTGATAGAGCTTGGGTTTACGATAATGGACGGCATACCATTCCTTATTACAGAGATTGGGTACTAGCTTAACACACGCTGTATGACACCTCCCAATCTCGTTCTGAATTGCACACTGGTAGTCACTCAAACACTGCTCTCAGACGGCCATGGTCTCCGTTGCTAGCGTGTATTCGCTGTGGGCCTCATGTAGATGCTCCGGGTATTAGAGGTCCACATCAAGAGGGTGGCCCTCTTTTGCGTCATTCGGTGTGGCAGGAACTCTCTAGAGCAGTGGTTCTCAACCTTTTTTGGCCCGTGCCCCCCTTCACCATATTTTTAGGACGTCATTCCTCCCTTCACCATATTTTTAGAACATCATTCCCCCCTTTCGTATTTCCTCCCTAAAAATTTCCCCCTGCCCCTACACAGTATACGTAATAATTGAAGCTACATTTAATAGCACATACTAAAACAAGTCTTGACATCTACATAAAACATGATTTGCGGATCTACTTACGTTATAAAATGAATTTCAGAAGGGTGATACGTACAGAACTGTAAAGTATGAAGGGAAAAACAATATCAAGTAATCGGTTCTTGTATTCACGCAATCTAGAAATAATTTTAATTCCCCCCTGGAAACCCTAAAATTCCCCCCTTGGGGGGAATTCCCCACCGGTTGAGAACCACTGCTCTAGAGTGAGGCAATACCATCACCGTGGCCCTTCTCAAACAAGGAATGCATGTCATCATAAACAGATGCTGGTCATGGTCTGTGAGCAATTCTAACTGCACCTTCTTTTTCAGGAGAGCATCCCATGCCATTCCTGGCAGGCTGAAACAATGCGCCGGATCAAACCCTTTGTCGCGATACCAAGCGGGTCCCATTGTCATGTCCTGTCTAAATATAGCCCAACCCAATTTTAGACGGGGGAATATCACAGGGTATTCCTTGGTCAACGGGTTTGTGTCAAATAAACAACTCTGTTTTAAAAATAGAAAAACATAGTAATACGTCACAGTATTCAGCACAGTTCACGTAGTAACTGGAATCATAATACTATTCAGTAACATGACGAGGAAAACGTGAACCCCGAACTATTCTCGTTTCGAGAGTATAATATCTGCGCAGTAGCAGTATCCAGCAAACAGTCACCATCAGTATTTTTTGCCGACAAGATGTTCCATGGTTGCTATATTCCAAGAAGGCTTCTTCATTGTGGTCTATAGTAACGTTATTCATATAGACAAGGTGTGTTCCTAAGATAAAGTAATTGCCAGTTATCTTAACATGATATTATAGTTTAGAAGCAATCGCCGAGGGAAGTTACGGGGTTCTTATTAAGAAATCGGGGTGAAAGATAATGTACACATTGATTGACGAAGGTGTTTGAGTGACCTGTTCATTCTGCCTTGCTGTTACGAATAAGGGACCTAAGGTTTGGAAAGCTTCATAGGTCTATAGCACAGTTCTGCCGTGTCCACGTATTTCTACAATGGCTGTATTATTTTCCTAATTAAAGGAGCTGTAATCTGAGCATACACATGATAGGTGAAAAATGTAAAGCTAGTGCTATGCATTACTAATATACCGAATTAGCTCCCCAAGGATCATAGGAATTTTTCATTACTACATCCGAGTATCAGGGGATGGGTTAATGAAATTAATCCTTCCACAAAGTAAGCCTTCTACATGGGGTAATCAAACATGTAAGAAAATGAATCTCTTCCCTTCTTATTAGATTGTAAGACTAGAAAGGATAAATCCTTTTTGGTGTGAACGGAGTTAGTTCGTACAATCCCAACACTACCCTTCTTCGGTATAACAAAACATAATAATTTAAGTCAAATATTAGTCAAATATTGCAGACATATATGGATAATGTGACGTCAGGGGGGACGTCTCTTTCCCCAAACCTCAAAGAGACCTAAACCCTTAGTCCCTATGGACGAAAGACATGTGTGTGTAAATGGATCAGGATGGAGAGTGTCCTTGTATAAATGTGTTCCAGTCCTCAAGAGCTATCTCGGCGAGCTGGGCCTCTAAAAGACGAAATGAAGTCCTCCAGGCGAAGCTGTTCCAGTCGACCACCTGTTAGACGACGCTATATCCTTGGTCAAGTATGCCAGTCATGCCAGAGGATCAGGTAGTAATGAATATGACTGAATGTCTTTGAACGTTATTATTACCCTCTGTGGTCTAATAAAATGAAAACAATGACTACACGATCTAGTTCCGCCAGTGTCAAGGTAACGTCAAGTTAATCTCACCACATAAACTAACCAGTTTTCTTCAGAAAGAGAAGACCGTGAGAGAGTGAAGATCAAGATAGACAATAGGAATCTTAATATTTGAGGATAAAGTTGTATTCTTCGACACCAGCCAGGGTGTATCGTGTGGATCTGGACATTGTTCAAAATCTCTTCAACCATGACTTGGCTCCAGTTGGTTTATGAATGGTCAACCAGAATCCATGAACACTGTGTCTAGTATTATCCTGCCTTATGAGGTCTATCCAGACGTCCTGAAGTCCTCTCCTGAAACGATTTCCCAAGTGACATCATCGTGGCTGAATCTCAAGAGTCATAAATCCTTAAACCTCAACTAAGACGCGGAGTGTCCAGGGGCATCACCAGAAACTTGAAGGAGGAACTCTGACACAACCGGGTGAGAGTATTGCTGTCTCAAGACATACTGACAGTGACTATGGGAATCAAATCATGAAACCTTGCAAATCATTATACCTGACATCTTGGCTGAACTGTGTCTCCTCCTTGTAAGATCTTCTGCGAGGGTTTTCACATATTCATTTGCAATATTTCCTTATGGCTGTTGAAGTGTCAAGTTTAAATTTTTGTGGAGTGTTCTGAATTCTCATGTATGTAATGTCTTTGTCTAGAGCGGAAGTAGATTAAGTACTTTAAAGGGAATAGCTATCCAAAGAACTGCGGGGTCATCAGAACATTAATAATTTGACTGGCCAGAAAGGTTCCTTACAATTAGCAGTTTCGTTTAGGAAGCTAGAACTATAGATTGTTATTACACTTTATATTCTAACTGTAGCATATTCATCATCATCAAGTGCCGTGCCAGCTGGCGTAGGCGTTCATGGCTCTCCACAGATCTCGGTCTTTGGTTTTCTGGATCAACTCTGCTGCTGATATTCCTCCATGCCACCGTCTCAATCCATCCAGCATCATTTCTCTTGGTGTGCCTCTGCCTCTCTTCCCCTCGATATTTCCAGTTGTTACGATGTTCTCCAATGCCTCTCTTCTCATCACGTGACCGAAGAAAGATGTTTGTCTCTGTCTTATTGTTGTATATAATGTTCTAGTTTCATTAGCCTGTTTCAGGCAGTCATCGTTAGTTACTCTGGCAGTCCAAGGAATTCGCAACATTCGTCTCAGGAACCACATCTCTGTTGCTTCTAATTTCTTCTTACTTTGTTCATTTACATTCCAAGATTCACTGCCATACAGCAAAACTGGTTCTACATAGCATTTCAGCACTCTCTTTCTTACATTCAGTGATAGTGACTTATTGCACAAGATACTCTTCATTTTCTGAAATGCGGCTTTTGCCTGCCCTATTCTGCTCCTAATCTCTGTTGTACATCTTCCATCTGATGTTATAAATGCCCCTAGGTATCTAAAATTATCCACTTGGTTAAGGATTTTTCCTTCTATTTCTATGTCACATTTTGGTGTCACCATTTTCTTTGATATTACCATTGTTACTGTTTTCTTGATATTCAAGGAGAGTCCTTTCCTTGCACTCTCTGTTACTACAACGTCTAATAATTGCTGTAGGTCTGTTGAATTATCCGCCACCAATACTGTGTCATCTGCATAGCGTATATTATTTATATTATAACCTCCAACTAGTATTCCTGGCAATCTCTTTGATCTCTCTCATTATTACTTCGCTATACAGGGAGAAAAGATCTGGTGACAAGACACACCCCTGTCGTACTCCTAGCTTTATCTGTTCGTAACTACCATCTTTATTTCCCATTTTAATTGCTGCTACTTGGTTCCAGTAAACATTCTTTATTATTCTTAAATCTTTTCCATCAATGTTGATATCTTCCAACATTTTAATCAGTTCATCATGTTTTACTTTATCAAATGCCTTAGTATAATCTGTGAAGCACAAATATATGTCTCTCTGTTTCTCTATTGACCTTTCTATTAGTGTCCGTAATGTATAAATTGCATTGTTTGTGCCCTTTCCTTCCACAAATCCATACTGTTCTTCACTAATTTCCATTTTCATTTTCTTTTTCTTTCTTCTCATTATGATTCTGAGTAGAAGCTTAGTGATATGGTTTATGAGGTTAATTGTAAGATAATCTTCACAATCAATTGCTCCTGGTCTTTTTGGTATAGCTATAAATACAGATTTCAGCATATCACTGGGTAAATATCCACTACTGTAAATATCATTCAACATTTTGGTTAATATATCTACTCCAAATTCTCCCAACACTTCTAATTCTTCTATTGTGATTTCATCTGGCCCAGCTGTTTTTCCTTTCTTCATACGTTTCATAGCGTCAGCGACTTCTTCTTTCAGAATAGGTGGACCTTCTAAGTTACTATCTTCTGTTAATTCTTCCCTTTCTCCGTCATATAATTCTCTTATATACTCATTCCACCGCTTCATTATAGCACCTTCCTCTAATAATATCTTTCCTGTTTTTGATTTCAAACACCCTGTATTTATTCTTATTTTTCTTCCTGTAAGCTCACTGATTTGTCTGTACATATTTTTTGTATCATTAATTGAATTTAATTCAATTTTTTTGCATTGCTCGTTTAACCAACTTTCTTTAGCCTTCCCACATTTATCTTTTATTTCTTTATTTATCTTAGCGTATTCCTGTTTGTCATCTTTACTCTGTTTTAAAATTTCTTCATTCATCCATTTTTTCTTAGCTATTTTGCCTCTCTCCGGTAATACTTCTTTGCTAGTTTGATGAATGGAGTCCCTTAACATTTCCCATTGTTCATTTATATTCTGTATTTTAGCTAAGGCATTGTACCTATTTTTCACAGTCACTCTGTATTGTTTTTGCAGTTCTTTATCAATTTTCAGAACCTCTTTATTAAGTCTCATGTTCTTAACCATTTTTTTCCCTCTCTTTAATCTTACTTTTATTTGTCCACATAGTGGTACATGATCACTATTACAGTCAGCACCAGGCATTGTCTTTACATTAATTAAAGCATTTCTATATCTTTTATTAATTAGTATGTAGTCAATTTGGTTTCGTATTTTCTTATCAGGGCTTTTCCATGCGTACAGTCGTCTTTTATGGTGTTTAAACCATGTGTTTCCAATTATCATATCATTGATATTTGCCCATTCTGTTAGCTTTTCCCCTCTTTCATTTCTTGTACCTAAACCATAATTCCCCACTACATCATCCATTTTCCCCTTTCCTACTTTTGCATTAAAATCACCAAGTATTATTTTTATTTCTTGTGATCCAATTTGAGCCATCACCATTTCTATTTCGTCGTAAAAGTGTTGTATTTCTTCATCACTACCGCTTGTTGTTGGTGCATATACCTGTATAATATTTATGTCTATTGGTTTGCCTTTGATTTTTACCATAACTACTCTATCTGAAATACACCAGTATCCATTAATTGACTTGGCTGTTTTTTCGTCTAATATTATTCCTAAACCTTTTTCATGTGTATCCCCTCCAGAATACATTATTGTGTGATTGTCAGCTATAATTTTGCCCGATCCCTTCCATCTCATCTCACTAACGCCTAGTATATTCACTGTAGCATATTACCACACTTAATATCATAACTATAACCTGTTACCACACTTTATATCCTAACTATAACCTGATATCACACTTCATGTATAAATTGCATTGTTTCGCAAAGCCACAATAAGAACCATTAGAAGAAGAAAACAAAGAGCAGGAAAATACATGCCATGCGAATCAGTAAACCTAAAAAAACCTTAAAGACGAGGCAGTAAGGGAAAATTATGAGAAAGAACTAACTGA
The DNA here is from genome assembly GCA_014155875.1 of Cepaea nemoralis. NCBI lineage: Eukaryota > Metazoa > Mollusca > Gastropoda > Stylommatophora > Helicidae > Cepaea > Cepaea nemoralis. Next base: position 171,944 of record JACEFZ010012863.1, read on the forward strand.
ACTCTTTGTAAAATTACCTACGGAAAGAAAAACAGTGGAAGAAGAATGGGAGATGTTCAAATCAAGCATTTTAAATACTGCAAAAATAACATGCGGAATCACGAAAAAACGCAAAACACGGATAAAGAAAATAACAAGTTGGTGGAACGCAGAAGTAAAGAATGCGGTAAAAGAAAAAAAGGAAAAATATAAAAAGTGGTTGAAGAGCCAACAGGAATGTGATTACAAAGAATACAGAATAGCGAGAAGACATGTGAGTAGAATAGTAAAGAGGGAAAAACAAAAAGACTGGGAAGAGTATGGAGAAACCCTAAATAAAAACTACAAGGAGGCAACCAGAAACTTCTACAAAAATATAAGTGCAATACGAACCAGAGGAGAACCCTTTGACCCAACTGAAATAATTAACAGCGAAAATGGAGAACCAATAAGTGAACAAAAACAGATCCTAATAAGATGGAAGCAGTATTTCGAACAACTTCTCAACATCCCATCAGATGTCACAGGAATTCAAGAGACCTACACAGATGTCACCGAGGAACTAGAACCAGACATACTAAAAGAAGAAATTATAGAAGCCATCAGATTAGCCCCATTGAACAAATCACCAGGACAGGATGAAATACCAAATGAAGCAAGGGAAGTAGGAACAGCTTGGCTACATAGACTATTCAACCATGTTTGGGTAGAACAACAGACACCACGAAGACTGGGGAAACGCCATAATTATCCCAATTTGGAAAAACAAAGGCAGCAAAAGGATTGCACACAATACAGAGGCATTTCACTGTTGAGTCATACTGGGAAAATATTTTGCAAAATTCTTGAAAAAAGATTACGAACTACTTTAGAACCCCAGCTAAGCGAAACGCAGCTTGGATTTAGGAAAAACAAAGGATGCACAGACGCCATTTTTGCTCTTAGACAACTTATAGAAAAATCAATTGAATTCAATGAAACACTCTACTTAGCCTTTGTCGACCAAGAAAAGGCATTTGATAGGGTAGATAGAAACAAGCTGTGGGAAATCCTTAAACAATATGGAGTGAGTACACATCTAACAAACCTATGTAGAAGTTTATACAACAACAGTGAATGCATAGTGAGAGCAACTGGAGGACACTCAGAACCCTTCACCATAAGATCTGGAGTACGACAAGGTTGTGTCCTGTCCCCTCTCTTGTTCATAACATATATAGACAACATATGTAAAGAAACCAGCCAAGCAGAGACAGCAAGAATACCGCATGACGAGAACACAGAAGAAGAACCATCTGCAAATCTAATCATTAGAGAACTCCTGTTTGCGGACGACCAAGCACTAATAGCAAAATCAGAAGCTGAATTACAAGACCACATGAATAGTCTAAACGAAATGTGTAGGGAACATAACATGAAAATTAGCACAAGCAAAACAGAGGTAATGACTATAACTAAAGAAGAACAAACAGCACCAATTCACCTAAACGAACATCCCTTGAAACAAGTAAAGAGCTTCAAGTACCTAGGAAGTATAATATCATCAAATGGCAGATCAGAAGACGAGATCGAAAATAGGTGCAATAAGGCAAATCAACTCATTGGACAAATGGCACCAATACTAAAGAACAAACATGTATCAATAACTACTAAGAAAGCACTTTACAACACAATCTTCCTACCAACTCTGTGCTACCAATGCCAAACCTGGACAATGACAGAAAAAGAGAAAAGAAAAATCACAACAACAGAAATGAGGTTTCTGAGAAGAATACTCAACGTATCAAGAAGAGATAAGATCAGAAATTAAGAAATCAGGACTAAAGTGGGGGTTAAAGCTGCTCTAGATTTTATTAGAAAGCAGCAAGTCAAATGGTTTGGCCATGCAAGTAGGCTACCAGTCAACAGCATGCCACAACAAGCAATGATGTACAGACCAGATGGAAACAGAGGAAGAGGCCGACCACGTAAACGTTGGACGGAGGGAATAACAGAATCCATGGGAATGTCGATATACGAAGCCCATAACCGGGCACTCTCACGAAGTTTATACTTCACCTCGACACCGCAAGGTACAAGAGGAACACGATGAGATGAGATGAGATGAGATCACACTTCATATCATAAATATATCCTGCTATCACACTCTATATCCTAACTATAGCCTGCTATCACACATTATACCCTAACTATAGCCTGTTATCGCAATTTGTATTCTAATGTAATCTTGTCCCTTACAGCTGGGGGATACAGTGTGTTTACATAAAAATTAAAAACTTTAGGTTTTTATGTAAACACACTGTATCCCCCAGCTGTAGGGGACAAGATTACATTAAATGTAAAGAACCACATCCGGCTCTGAAAGTTGTCACTTGGTCTAGCTCCATATTCGTGTTCGACCAAGCGCTACTCGACCTGTGGGCGCGGTCAATGTCGCACTGGCCGTCTGAACTTCCCAGACAATTTCTGGATACCCATGTCAGTAGGGTGGACCAGGTAGCCTTTGAAATGTTCCCTTTAATCGCCATCTCGATGGGGATTCGGACATACGACCACAAGACTGGCAGGCAAGTCAGATAACCACTGCACTCCCGCGATTCCCCGAGTCTACTGTACATCCCAGTTATTAGTTGTCTACTCAATGTGGCACACAATAGGAATAATAACACGGAACTCAACTAGACTCCAGACGGCTCAGATTATTGTGCCACAGAAGGCTAGAAACACGAGCAACTCGGATCAGAGAGGCACCGGCAGATAACAATAGGCAGACACGCAATCCGCAGACAGCAACAACCAGGCAATGATTGTATTTCCCACTGTGACATTGACGAACCAATGTTAGAACGGAAACTTGTCATGGATGCTTTCCTGGTTGCTCATTCATTAACTCTCTCTCTCTCTCTCTCTCTCATCTCTCTCTCTCTCTCTCTCTCTCTCTCTCTCTCTCTCTCTGTGTCTCTCTCTCTCTGTCTCTCTCTCCCCTCTCTTTGTCTCTCTCTCTATCTCTATCTCTCTCTCCCCTCTCTCTGTCTCTCTGTCTCTCTGTCTCTCTCTCTCTCTCTCTCTCTCTCTCTCTATCTGCCAATTCTTAACCCTTTGAAAATAAAGTTTGTTCGTTCGTTCGTTCGTTCTCTCAATATCTCTCTCTCTCTCTCTCTCTCTCTCTCTCTCTCTCTCTCTCTCTCTCTCTCTCGCTGTCTATCTCTCCCCCTTCTTTCATTTATCTGTCTGTCTGTATAGTCGTCTGTCTGTCTATCTGTATACTGTCAGTGTCCCTGCCAGCCTGTCTCTATGTCTGCCTGTCTCCATATCTGCCTCACTGCCTGTCTTCCTGTCTGCCTGTCTCTTAACTGCCTGTCTGTTTCCTTATCTGCCTGTCTGTCTCCCTGTCTGCCTGTCTGTCTCCATGTCTGCCTGTCTGTCTCCCTGACTGCCTGTCTGTCTCCCTGTCTATAAGTCTGCCTGTCTGCCTGCCTGTCTGTCTGTCTGCCTGTCTGTCTGTCTGTCTGTCCGTCTGGCTGTCTGTTTCCCTGTCTTCTGCCTGTCTGTCTGTCTCCTGTCTGCCTGTCCGTCTCGTTGTCTGTCTGTTTGTCTCGCTTTCTGTCTGTCTCCTTGTCTGTTTGTCTCCCTTCTGCCTATCTGTCTCTCTGTTTCTCTGTCTGTTTGTCTCCGCATCTGTCTGTCTCCCTGTCTGACTGTTTTCATATCTATCTGTCTTGCTATCTGTCTTGTTATCTGTCTGTCTCCCTATCTGTCTATCTGTCTCCATACTGTCTCCCTGTCTGTCTGTCTGTCTGTATGTATGTCTGTCTGTCTTCCTATTTGTCTGTCTGTCTGTCTGTCTGTCTGTCCGTCTCCCTGTCGGAGTGTCTGTCTTTTTCCTTATCTGTCTGTTTCCTTCATTGTCTGTCTGTCTGTTTGTTAGTCTGTCTATCTTTCTCTCTGTCCATCTGACTACCTGTCTGTCTTTCTGTCAAGCTATTCATCAATCTCTACCATTATCTCTCTCTCTCTCTCTCTCTCTCTCTCTCTCTCTCTCTCTCTCTCTCTCTCTACTCTCTCCCTCTCTGTCTCTCTCTCTCTCATTCGCTTGCATATTTCTCTCTCCCTCTCCCTCCCTCTCCCTCCCTCTCCCCCCTTCTCTCTCTCTCTCTCTCTCTCTCTTCTCTCTCTCTCTCTCTCTCTCTCTCTCTCTCTCTCTCTCTCTTGCACATTTCCTCCAGCATTGCGATAAAAAAAGAACATTATGTGAACATACTTCAGAAGCACGACCTGATGAAAACTATTGGGAAACAGAAACACATCGCAACACACAAATAGTAAACTAATGCGCAAGATAAGTAACGACCTAGCTTAAAACAACACCCACATTAACGATATGCCTGAAAACCAACGGCAGCAAAATATCATTTGCCAGGGATCAGATACATAGCCAGGAAATGTGGAAGTCCTTCACGACGATTCACCAGAAGAACAAATGGATATTGTCAATAACAGTAAATGGCAACATATTTTGAAGATGGGAGATACGAATGTAATTAACCTTATGAAATCCGACAGGACCCAGGGTCCCGACAACATGACTAATAACATGATCAGTACATTCAAAGAATATGGGATAGACTAGCCCATCAGACTGAACATCAACACAATCTATAATACTGGACACATCTAAGACACTGGACGCAATCTAAGACACTGGGCACAATATATGATACTGGTCACAATCTGAGACACTTGACACAATATATTATACTGGACACAATATATTATACTGGACACAATATATTATACTGGACACAATATATTATACTGGACACAATCTGAGACACTTGACACAATATAAGACACTGGACAATCTATGACACTAGAGACAATCAATGATACTGGATACAATCTATGATACTGGACAAAATCTAAGACACTGGACACAATCTGTGATACTGGGCACAATCTAAGACACTGGACACAATTTATCGCACTGGACACAATCTAAGACACTGGAAACAATCTAAGACACTTGACACATTCTAAAACACTGGACACAAAAATTATACCTAGCATATGTCGCTGCATCCCGTCAGGTGTGTATGTGTCTGTGTTTTAACCGTGGCGAAAAGGTTACGGACGCAGTTTGTAGTCCCTGCATACCAGCGTTCGAAACACAGATGCGGACTATTGGCAACAGACTGCCTAGCGTAGGTCTTTTACGAAGTAGTATGGGTGCCGGTCGTTCAGAAAGCAATGGCAAACTACTGAATCTTAAATTTCCAAGAGATCGCACACGCTCGCGCGAAAAACCACGCACGCACACCGCGCGCGCGCACGCACGCACGCACACACACACACACACACAATACACACACACCACACACACAATTATCGGAAGATGGTTAAGCAGCCCGTCAACAACTACCGTTTCATCATTCAGTTCACCAGTGTGTTTGTTTCTGTCGAGACCCCTGTATGTCGTGGCTAGAGCTATAGTGTTTCGTGAGCTGCGCGACGATGTTTCTTACTCCTGAAAAACGCAATTCTTAGCTATAAGAGATTAAACCCCGTGCAGTGACATCGACCTTCTGCTTTTAAACCCTCCTGTAAGCTATAGTTGAGATACATCTCATCATCATGTGCCATGCTGGTAAGCATGGGCAGTCGTGCTTTGCCATCTCACTCGATCACCAGAGTCGTGGATCAGTTCAGTGTTCTTGTCTCAACCATACAGTGTGGCCATCCAGGTATTTACTTCTCTGTCCTCCTCTTGTTCTCTTCCCCTCGATCTTGCCAGTTGTCATCAAGTTCTTCAATGTATTTCTTCCCATAACGTGACCAAAGCATTGTGACTGTCTCTGTTTACGCCTAATTTATCTGATCAGTTTACGGTTTTTATTTGTTTCTTGTAGAACTTGGTCATTGATTTTTGTGTCTGTCGATGGTATTTTTTGCTTTTTCCTCAGGAAGAACATTTCCGCAGATATCAGAAGTTTTTCAGCATGCCTGCTCGTTGTCCACGCTTCACATCTCAACACTCTTTTTCTAGGTCTAAAAGACATCTTTTTATTTATTGATCAGTATGTTTTGCATATGTTTTTGTATGGCAAAAAAAAGTATGGCGATTTTTGTTATAATCTCTTCAAGGCATCTCCCATCAGATGTTATGACTGTTCCGAGACAATTGTACCGATTCACTTCTTTAAGAATATTCCCATTTACTTGTATATTACATTGTGGTATTTCCTTTTTCTTGGTGACGACCATAATCTGTGTCTTCATAAAATGTAATTCTACCCCTAGTTGTTCATTGTGTGCAACAATTGCATCTACTATATGTTGCAGATCTTGCTCATTATCTGCAATCAATACTATATCATCCGCATATCTAATAATTTTGATGTTATGTCCCCCACTGATGATTCCGTTCTTATCGTCAAAATTTCTGAAAATGTGTTCACTGTGCAGGGAAAAAATATCTGGAGACATTACACACCCCCGTCTCATACCTCTCTTAATAGGCTGATATTGACCTACTTCATTATCAATATTTATAGCAGATTGTTGTTTCCAATATATGCTCTTTTTTTTATGAGTCTAAGATCTTTCCCATCAATTTGCAGATCTGCAAGCACCTCCATCATGTTGACACGTCCTATTTTATCGAAAGCTTTTGTGTAGTCAATACAGCAAAGATGTAAGTCCTTGTTAACTTCTATAGAACGTTCAATTACTGTTCTCAGTATATACACAGCATTTACTGTACCCTTGCCTTCTACATCCACATTGTTCTTCTTCCATTTCGGGTTGTATTTTCTTCCTAACTCTGTGCATGATTCTTAATTAAATCGATGTGATGTGGCTCATTATATCAATTGTTCGTTGTTGATCACATTCCAAGACTCCTGATTTCTTCGGGATTGCAATAAATATAGAATTACATAATTCAGGAGGTATATCTCCGGTATCATATTTTTTTGTTCAGCAGTCTGGTGACCTGGTCGATTCCATATTCTTCTGAGGCATTCATATTTTCTGTTGTGATTTTGTCTGGACCTGAGGTATTGCCAGATTCCATATGGTTAAGGGTATTTTGAACTTCCAACTTCAAAATTGATGGTCCTTCATTATTACTCCGAATATCATATTATTCTTCTCTTGTGTCGTCATAAAGGTTTTCACATAATCTGACCATGTATGTGAAATCTTGTGTTTTTCTATTATGATGTTTCCATCTTTTGTTTTCAGGCAGCCTGTTGACATAGGTGGTCTTTTATTAGTAATCTCCTGAATTCTTTTGTGCATTAATTTAGTATTTTTATTGTTGTCTTGTATTTCAATTCCTATGCATTGTTTTTCAAGCAATTCTTCATTTGCTTCTGTACATAATATTCTAACTTTAATGTGAATCTTTTCATATTTGTCAGGATTATTTTTGTTATGTCTTCTTGTTTCCATTAGTCTTAAAATTTCTCCAGTTATCATTTTTTACGACCTACTTTCTTTAATTTTGGGATACAGTGGAACCTCGCTTAACGAGCACCTCTCATAATGAGTAATTCGCATAACGAGCAACATAAATTATAAAAAAAAAAATGATTCACATAACGAGTGACGTTTCGCATAACGAGTGACGAGGGGAGGGGAAGTCCCGGATTGTGCGCCTGCAACAGCGAGGACCAGAAGGTTATTTCTAACTTTAAGAAGCTCTACACTAAAGCGCTCTTCGAACGTTGTTTTGAGGTGACTGAAGGGACCAATCTCACTCTCAGAGAATTTTGGAAATATCACTTCCACATCGTTGTCTGCCTCAAGATGACCGAAAGGGCGTGGGAAGGGGTTACCAAGAGAACCCTCACTTCTGCTTGGAAGAAGCTTTGGCTGGAGAGCGTTGTCGAATGTGACTTTGATAGGTTTGAGACAGTACATGTGGAGCCTGTAATCAACGAGATTGTGTCTTTGGCCAAGATCATGGGACTGAAGGTGAATAACAAAGATATCGATGAGCTCGTGGAAGAGCATAGCCAACAGCTGACCACCGAAGAGCTTATGGAATTACATTGTGTTTCACAGCAAGGAGTTGTGGAGGAGAGTTTGACCGAGGAGGAGGAGGTAACAGCAAACCAACAATCTTCTGGCGCAATAAGAGAAATGCTGAAAGCATGGGAAACTGTTGCATCGTACATTGAGAACCATCACCAAAATAAGGCAGTGGCTATGAGAGCTACTAATTTATTTAATGATAATGCTGTGTTGCATTTCCACCAAATTCTGAAGCGTCGGCAAAAACAAATTTCTCTAGACAGCTTTCTAGTTTTTTCTACAAATCGAATTCTCATTCCAGGTTCGTTCATTCCGCGATAGAAGGGGAAGATGAATCACGCTCCTTAACTATGTATATATAATTTTCTATGAATAAATGTTACACAAAATATTTTGAGTATTTTTTTCGGCATGGAACGCATTATCGTATTTTACATTAATTTATATGGGAAAAAACTGTTTCGCTTAACGAGTGTTTCACTTTACGAGTAAGATTCTGGAACGAATTATGTTCGTTAAGCGAGGTTTCACTGTAGTTGTTTCTGCAGCCAAATTGATTGAATTCTTCAACATTCCCATTGATCATCCATATCTTGAAAAGATATCTAGGTCCGACAATCCCCCTTCTGAAGCTATCCACAACACAGAACCGGTATAGGAAACCATAGCCTCACCCAATTGAATATTGACAATCACACTTGTATCGTAACATTGCAAAAACAAAGATATGTCATCAGAGAAAACCCTATGGAGAAAGAAATAATGTTTCATGAGAAAAATGGAGGTGTGGAAAATTTTGAAGATTTTGTGTGCGGATGTTGATTACCATCAACGGTGACACAATGAAAGAAATCAAACGACAACTAGTCAATTGCTCTTCAAAGACTACAACAACTGAATAAATTATGGAGTGGGACAGACAGAACTACAAAAATTAGATTTTTTAAGAGCATGCATCTTTCCCATTGCTACATACGCCTGTGAGACATGGACACTTACTAAACAAGCTGAGCAGCGCATAAATGCCTTTGAATATAAATGTTATACACGAGTTCTAAGAATATCTTGGGTAAAGAAAAGAACAAATGCATCCATACTTCAAGAGCTGAATATTGAAGAAGATTGGCTATTAAAAACGATAAAACAGAGAAAATTGAAATATGTTGGTCACTTGAAACGTCACGAAAGATTGGAGAGAACAATAATGGAGGGGTATATGCCTGGGAAGAGAGGAAGAGGAAGGCCAAAGAGAAGATGGGTGCAGGATGTGGCGGATGATCTTCAGATGGGTGTATCAGACGCGGGACATCTTGCTTACGATCGAGAGGTTTTCCGGAAGGTTGTTATGGGAGCGAGGTTCTGCAAAGGACATGCTACTGAATGAATGAATGAATGAATGAATGAATGAATGAATGAATAAATTAGGTCAGACAATACTTCAAACCTGTTCTTTACTTCTATGTTAAATTTGTCTTGCATTTCCTTGTCATTTTTAATGCACACAGATCATATCTAGTGTTTCCTGGTGTATACTTGAGTTTCTTTAACTTTTCGTTCAATGTGCCTATAATCAATCTGCGATCACTGTAACTGTTTTGCAACTGTTAACGCATTTCGAAACCTTCTGTTTATCAGGGTGTAATAAATCTGGTTTCTAATCCTGCTGTCTGGACTTCCTCATGTCCATAATCTTCTGTGATATTGTTTAAACCAGGTGTTTCCGACAATCAAATCATGTTCTTTTGCCAATTCTACAAGTCCTTTTTCATTTCGTTCTCCCACACCATGTTTACCTACTGTGCATCCATCATCTTGATTTCCTACATTTGCATTCAAGTCACCCATTATGATGTTTATTTCTGAATTTTTACATTTCTTCTACATCTACTCAAGCGCCATAAATGGCATCAAGTGCTACAGTTCCAACATAAGACTATTCTCAACAGCTGCAGTTTGGTCTTCAAGAGCTATATTTGGACTAACTTTATTCAAGAGTTGTAATTGGGACACACACACGCACGTGCGCGCGCGCGCACACACACACACACACATGCACAGACGCACACACGATGATTGCGTGTTCTTGCATCGATATTTTCTGAATGTTCTGCCATTAGAATATTATTAAGCCTGGTCTAAGACTGTAATCAGGTCTGATATGTTTTATGCATTAAGTTTCATCTAAGCATGTCTGATAAACCAACAACTCGGACGCACTGACATGACATTCTTCTGTGCGATAGTCTCGTCTGAAAGGAAACAAAGTGCAGAATTTCATGATTTCCACGTGATCGGTCGACAGAGAAACGTGCGTAATTTTACATGAATAGAAAGCAAAACAAAGAGATCGATTCTTGGCGTTCTGAAATTTAAAAAGCTAAAGAAGTTATAAGAACGCATTTAACAAATGTTGAAAGAAGTGATATTACAGAAACGCGGGATTATAGGTTGGCCTCAGCGACTTATATAATGACAAAAAAGGATAAAATAACACAATTATACCATTTAAGCACATAGACATAATTGGACATAAAGATAGCGAGATAGATTGACTCGGAGATAGATATTGAGCTAGAGAGAGAAAGAGAGAGAGAGACAGAGGGAGGGAGAGAGAGAGAAGGAGAGAGAAACAGAGATAGAATGAGGTAGAGAGAGGTAGAGAGAGAGAATAGAGTTAGAGGTGAAGAGAGACTGGGTGAGAGAAAATGTATAGAGATAAACGCAGAGATGTAGACAGAGAGAAAACGACTAGAGGGTAGATACTGATGGAGTGATAGAGAGAGAGAGAGAGGGTAGATACTGATGGAGTGAAGAATATAGGTAGAGAGAGAGAGGAGAGAGAGAGAGAGAGAGAGGAGGGTAGATACTGATGGAGTGATAGAGAGAGAGAGAGAGAGAGGGTAGATACTGATGGAGTGATAGAGAGAGAGAGAGAGAGAGGGTAGATACTGATGGAGTGATAGAGAGAGAGAGAGAGAGAGGGTAGATACTGATGGAGTGATAGAGAGGAGAGGGTAGATATGATGGAGTGGATAGAGAGAGAGAGGGTAGATACTGATGGAGTGATAGAGGAGAGAGAGAGAGGGTAGATACTGATGGAGTGGGATAGAGAGAGAGAGAGAGAGGGTAGATACTGAATGGAGTGATATAGAGAGAGAGAGGGTAGATACTGATGGAGTGATAGAGAGAGAGAGAGAGAGAGAGGGTAGATACTGATGAGTGATAGAGAGAGAGAGAGAGGGTAGATACTGATGGAGTGATAGAGAGAGAGAGAGAGAGGGTAGATACTGATGGAGTGATAGAGAGAGAGAGAGAGAGGGTAGATACTGATGGAGTGAGGAGAGAGAGAGAGAGAGAGAGAGGGTAGATACTGATGGAGTGATAGAGAGAGAGAGAGAGGGTAGATACTGATGGAGTGATAGAGAGAGAGAGAGAGGGTAGATATGATGTAGTGATAGAGAGAGAGAGAGGGTAGATATGATGGGAGGATAGAGAGAGAGAGGGTAGATCTGATGGAGTGATAGAGAGAGAAGAGAGAGAGAGAGAGGTAGATACTGATGAGAGATATGAGAGAGAGAGAGGAGAGGGTAGATACTGATGGAGTGATAGAGAGAGAGAGAGAGAGAGGGTAGATACTGATGGAGTGATTAGAGAGAGAGAGTAGATTGAGAGAGAGAGAGAGAGAGAGAGGGTAGATACTGATGGAGTGATAGAGAGAGAGAGAGAGGGTAGATACTGATTGGAGTGATAGAGAGAGATGAGAGAAGAGAGTGTAGATACTGATGGAGTGATAGAGAGAGAGAGAGAAGAGAGAGAGAGAGAGAGGGGAGATACTGATGGAGTGATAGAGAGAAGAGAGAGAGAGAGGAGAGAGGGTATATACTGATTGGAGTGATAGAGAGAGAGAGGTTGAGAGAGAGAGGGTAGATACTGAGGGAGTGATAGAGAGAGAGAGAGGGTAGATACTGATGGAGTGATAGAAGAGAGAAGAGAGAGGGTAGATACTGATGGATTGATAGAGAGAGAGAGAGAGAGAGGGTAGATACTGATGGAGTGAGAGAAGAGAGAGAGAGAGAGAGGGTAGATACTGATGGAGTGATAGAGAGAGAGAGAGGAGAGGGTAGATAATGATGGAGTGATAGAGAGAGAGAGAGAGGGGAGATACTGATGGAGGTTGATAGAGAGAGAGAGAGGGTAGATACTGATGAGTGATATCGAGAGAGAGAGAGAGGGTAGATACTGATAGGAGTGATAGAGAGAGAGAGAGAGAGAGGGTAGATACTGATGGAGTGATAGAGAGAGAGAGTAGAGGGTAGATACTGATGGAGTAATGATAGAGAGAGAGAGAGAGGGTAGATACTGATGGAGATGATAGAGAGAGAGAGAGAGAGAGGTTAGATACTGATGGAGTGATAGAGAGAGAGAGAGAGAGAGGGTAGATACTGATGGGAGTGATAGAGAGAGAGAGAGGAGAGAGGTAGATACTGATGGAGTGATAGAGAGAGAGAGAGAGAGGGTAGATACTGATGGAGTGATAGAGAGAGAGAGAGAGAGAGGGTAGATACTGATGGAGTGATAGAGAGAGAGAGAGAGAGAGAGAGAGAGAGAGAGAGGGTAGATACTGATGGAGTGATAGAGAGAGAGAGAGAGAGAGGGTAGATACTGATGGAGTGATAGAGAAGAGAGAGAGGGTAGATACTGATGGAGTGATAGAGAGAGAGAGAGAGGAGGGTAGATACTGATGGAGTGATAGAGAGAGAGAGAGAGAGGGTAGATACTGATGGAGTGATAGAGAGAGAGAGAGAGAGGGTAGATACTGATGGAGTGATAGAGAGAGAGTAGAGAGAGAGAGAGGGGTAGTACTGATGGAGTGATAGAGAGAGAGAGAGGGGGGTAGTACTGATGGAGTGGATAGAGAGAGGAGAGAGGGTAGATACTGATGGAGTGATAGAGAGAGAGAGAGGGTAGATCCTGATGGAGTGATAGAGACGAGAGAGAGGGAGAGGGTAGATACTGATGGAGTGATAGAGAGAGAGAGAGAGGGAGAGAGGGTAGATACTGATGAGTGATAGAGACGAGAGAGGGAGAGGGTTAGATACTGATGGAGTGATAGGAGATGAGAGAGAGAGGGTAGATACTGATGGAGTGATAAGAGAGAGAGAGAGAGAGGGTAGATACTACTGATGATAAAGAGTTATAGACGAGTTCTAAGAATATCTTGGGTAATAGAAAAGAACAAATGCATCAATAGAGAATAGCTGAATATTTGGCTATTAAAAACGATAAAAGAGAGAAAATTGAAATATGATGGGTCACTTGAAAGTTCACGAAAGAGTTTGAGATAACATAATGGAGGGGTATATGCCTGGGAAGAGAGGAAGAGGAAGGCCAAAGAGAAGAGGGGTGCAGGATGTGGCGGATGATCTTCAGATGGGTGTATCGGACGCGGGACATCTTGCTTATGATCGAGAGCTTTTCCGGAAGGTTGTTATGGGAGCGAGGTTCTGCAAAGGACATGCTACTGAATGAATGAATGAATGAATTGAATGAATGAATGAATGAATTAGGGTCAGACTATACTTCAGAACCTGTTCTTTAACTTCTATGTTAAATTTGTCTTTTGGGTTTCCTTTGTCATTGTTAATGCACACAGATCATATCTAGTGTTTCCTGTGTATGATTGAGTTTCTTTACTTTTCGTTCAATGTGCCTATAATCAATCTAGTGATCACTGTAATGTTTTGCAACTGTTAACGCATTTCGAACCTTCTGGTTATCAGGGTGTAATAAATGGTTTCTAATCCTGATGTCTGACTTCCTCATGTCCATAGATCTTCTGTGATATTGTTTAAACCAGTGTTTCCGACAATCAAATCATGTTCTTTTGCCAATTCTACAAGTACTTTTTCATTTCGTTCTCCAACACCCATTTTACCAATGGCATCATCATCTTGATTTCTACATTTGCATTCAAAGAGACCCATTATGAGGTTTATTTCTGAATTTTTACATTTCTTCTACATCTACTCAGCGCCATAATGGCATCAGTGCTACAGTTCCAACTAAGACTATTCTAACAGCTGCAGTTGGTCTTCAAGAGCTATATTTGGACTAACTTTATTCAGAGTTATAAGTGGGACACACACACACACGAGTGCGCGCGCGCGCACACACACACACACACATGCACATACAGACAAACACACACCACACACACATAGCGCACACACGATGAGTGCGTGTTCTGCATCGATATTTTAGAATGTTCTGCCTTAGAATATTATAAGCTGATCTAAGACTGTAATCAGGTCTGATATGTTTTATGCATTAGAGTTTCATCTAGCAGCTGATAAACCAAGCAACTCGGACTGCACGACATGACATTCTCTGTGCGATAGTCTGGTCTGAAAGGAAACAAAGTGCAGGTTTCATGATTTCCACGTGATCGATCGACAGAGAAACGTGCGTAATTTTACATGAAATAGAAAGCAAAAGAAGAGATCGATTCTTGGCGTCTGAAATTTAAAAAGCTAAGAAGTTATAAGAACGCATTTAACAAATGTTGAAAGAAGTGATAGACAGAAACCGGGATTATAGGTTGGCCTCATCGACTTATTAATGACAAAAAAGGATAAAATAACACATTATACATTTAAGCCATAGACATAATTGACATAAAGATAGCGAGAAGATTGACTCGGAGATGATATGGAGCTAGAGAGAGAAGAGAGAGAGAGAACAGAGGGAGGGAGAGAGAGAGAAGGAGAGAGAAAGTAGATAGAATGAGGTAGAGAGAGGTAGAGAGAGAGAATGAGTAGAGGTGAAGAGAGAGCTGGGTGAGGAGAAAATGTATAGAGTAAACGCAGAGATGTAGACAGAGAGAAAAGAGAGGGTAGATACTGATGGAGTGATAGAAGAGAGAGAGAGGAGGGTAGATACTGATGGAGTGATAGAGAGAGAGAGAGAGAGAAGAGGTAGATACTGATGGAGTGATAGAGAGAGAGAGATAGAGGGTAGATACTGATGAGTGATAGAGAGAGAGAGAGAGTAGAGGTAGATACTGATGAGTAGAGAGAGAGAGAGAGATAGAGGAGTGATAGAGAGAGAGAGGGGTAGATACTGATGGAGTGATAGAGAGAGAGAGAGAGAGAGAGGGGTAGATACTGATGGAGTGAAGAGAGAGAGAGAGAGAGGGTAGATACTGATGGAGTGATAGAGAGAGAGAGAGAGAGAGGGTAGATACTGATGGAGTGATAGAGAGAGAGAGAGAGTAGAGAGAGAGAGAGAAGTAGATACTGATGGAGTGATAGAGAGAGAGAGAGGGTAGATACTGATTGAGTGATAGAGAGAGAGAGAGAGGGAGGGGGTAGATACTGATGGAGTGATAGAGAGAGAGAGAGGGTAGATACTGATGGAGTGATAGAGAGAGAGAGAGAGGGGGTAGATACTGATGGAGTGAGAGAGAGAGAGAGAGAGAGAGGGTAGATACTGATGGAGTGATAGAGAGAGAGAGAGAGGTAGATACTGATGGAGTGATAGAGAGAGAGAGGAGAGGGTAGATACTGATGGAGTGATAGAGAGAGAGAGAGGGAGAGGGTAGATACTGATGGAGTGATAGAGAGAGAGAGAGAGAGAGGGTAGATACTGATGGAGTGATAGAGAGAGAGAGAGGGTAATACTGATGGAGTGCTAGAGAGAGAGAGAGAGAGAGAGAGAGAGGGTAGATACTGATGGAGTGATAGAGAGAGAGAGAGAGAAGGGTAGATACTGATGGAGTGAATAGAGAGAGAGAGAGGTAGATCTGATGGAGTGATAGAGAGAGAGGAGAGGGTAGATACTGATGGAGTGATAGAGAGAGAGAGAGAGAGGGTAGATACTGATGGAGTGATAGAGAGAGGGTAGATAAGGAGATGAGAAGAGAGAGAGAGGGGTAGATACTGATGGAGTGATAGAGAGAGAGAGAGAAGGAGATACTGATGGGAGTGATAGAGAGAGAGAGAGAGAGGTAGATAGATACTGATGGTGATAGAGAGAGAGAGGAGAGAGGGTAGATACTGATGGAGTGATAGAGAGAGAGAGAGAGAGGGTAGATACTGATGGAGTGAGAGAGAGAGAGAGAGAGGGTAGATACTGATGGAGTGATAGAGAGAGAGAGGGTAGATACTGATGGAGTGATAGAGAGAGGAGAGAGAGAGGGAGATACTGATGGAGTGATAGAGAGAGAGAGAGAGAGATAGAGAGGGGTAGATACTGATGGAGTGATAGAGAGAGAGAGAGGGTAGATACTGATGGAGTGATAGAGAGAGAGAGAGAGGGGTAGATACTGATGGAGTGATAGAGAGAGAGAGAGAGAGGGGGTAGATACTGATGGAGTGATAGAGAGAGAGAGAGAGGGGTAGATACTGATGAGTGATAGAGAGAGAGAGAGGGAGGGGTAGATACTGATGGAGTGATAGAGAGAGAGGGTAGATACTGTGGATTGATAGAGAGAGAGAGAGAGAGAGAGGGTAGATACTGATGGAGTGATAGAGAGAGAGAGAGGGAGGGGGTAGATACTGATGGAGTGTAGAGAGATGAGAGAGAAGAGAGAGAGAGAGAGAGGGAGATACTGTTGGAGTGATAGAGAGAGAGAGAGAGAGAGAGAGGGTAGATACTGATGGAGTGATAGAGAGAGAGAGAGGGTAGATACTGATGGAGTGATAGAGAGAGAGAGAGGGAGGGGGTAGATACTGATGGAGTGATAGGAGAGAGAGAGAGAGAGAGAGAGAGAGAGAGAGAGGGTAGATACTGATGGAGTGATAGAGAGAGAGAGAGAGAGGGTAGATACTGATGGAGTGATAGAGAGAGAGGGAGAGGGTAGATACTGATGGAGTGATAGAGAGAGAGAGAGAGGGTAGATACTGATGGAGTGATAGAGAGAGAGAGAGAGGTAGATACTGATGGAGTGATAGAGAGAGAGAGAGGGAGGGGGTAGATACTGATGGAGTGATAGAGAGAGAGAGAGGGTAGATACTGATGGAGTGATAGAGAGAGAGAGAGAGAGAGAGAGAGAGAGAGAGAGGGTAGATACTGATGGAGTGATAGAGAGAGAGAGGGGGGGGGTAGATACTGTTGGAGTGATAGAGAGAGAGAGAGAGAGAGAGAGTAGAGAGAGGGTATACTGATGGAGTGATAGAGAGAGAGAGAGAGAGAGAGAGAGAGAGAGGGTAGATACTGATGGAGTGATAGAGAGAGAGAGAGAGGGTAGATACTGATGGAGTGATAGAGAGAGAGGGAGAGGGGTAGATACTGATAGGTGATAGAGAGAGAGAGAGAGAGTGAGAGAGAGAGAGAGAGGGTAGATACTGATGGAGTGATAGAGAGAGAGGGGAGAGGGGGTAGATACTGATGGAGTGATAAGAGAGAGAGAGAGGGAGGGGGTAGATACTGATGGAGTGATAGAGAGAGAGAGAGGGGAGATACTGAGGGAGTGATAGAGAGAGAGAGAGAGAGGGTAGATACTGATGGAGTGATAGAGAGAGAGAGAGAGGGGTAGATACTGATGGAGTGATAGAGGAGAGAGAGGGTAGATACTGATGGAGTGATAGAGAGAAGAGAGAGAGAGGGTAGATACTGATGGAGTGATAGAGAGAGAGAGAGAAGAGGTAGATACTGATGGAGTGATAGAGAGAGAGAGAGAGAGGGTAGATACTGATGGAGTGATAGAGAGAGAGAGAGAGAGAGGGTAGATACTGATGGAGTGATAGAGAGAGAGAGAGAGGGTAGATACTGATGGAGTGATAGAGAGAGAGAGAGAGGGGTAGATACTGATGGAGTGATAGAGAGAGAGAGAGGGGAGAGAGAGAGGGTAGATACTGATGGAGTGATAGAGAGAGAGAGAGAGAGAGAGAGAGAGAGGGTAGATACTGATGGAGTGATAGAGAGAGAGAGAGAGGGAGAGAGAGGAAGAGGGTAGATACTGATGGAGTGATAGAGAGAGAGAGAGAGAGGGTAGATACTGATGGAGTGATAGAGAGAGAGAGGGTAGATACTGATGGAGTGATAGAGGAGAGAGAGAGAGGGAGGGTAGATACTGATGGAGTGATAGAGAGAGAGAGAGGGAGGGTAGATACTGATGGAGTGATAGAGAGAGAGAGAGAGGGGGACAGAGAGAGAGGGTAGATACTGATGGAGTGATTGAGAGAGAGAGAGAGGGTAGATACTGATGGAGTGATAGAGAGAGAGAGAGGGGGTAGATACTGATGGAGTGATAGAGAGAGAGAGAGAGAGAGAGGGTAGATACTGATGGAGTGATAGAGAGAGAGAGAGGGTAGATACTGATGGAGTGATAGAGAGAGAGAGAGGGAGGGTAGATACTGATGGAGTGATAGAGAGAGAGAGAGAGGGTAGATACTGATGGAGTGATAGAGAGAGAGAGAGAGAGAGGGTAGATACTGATGGAGTGATAGAGAGAGAGAGAGAGAGAGAGAGAGAGAGAGAGGGTAGATACTGATGGAGTGATAGAGAGAGAGAGAGGGGGTAGATACTGATGGAGTGGTAGAGAGAGAGAGAGGGTAGATACTGATGGAGTGATAGAGAGAGAGAGAGGGTAGATACTGATGGAGTGATAGAGAGAGAGAGAGGGTAGATACTGATGGAGTGAATAGAGAGAGAGAGAGAGAGAGAGGGTAGATACTGATGGAGTGATAGAGAGAGAGAGAGAGGGTAGATACTGATGGAGTGATAGAGAGAGAGAGAGGGTAGATACTGATGGAGTGATAGAGAGAGAGAGAGGGTAGATACTGATGGAGTGATAGAGAGAGAGGGTAGATACTGATGGAGTGATAGAGAGAGAGAGAGAGAGGGTAGATACTGATGGAGTGATAGAGAGAGAGAGAGAGGGTAGATACTGATGGAGTGATAGAGAGAGAGAGAGGGTAGATACTGATGGAGTGATAGAGAGAGAGAGAGGGTAGATACTGATGGAGTGATAGAGAGAGAGAGAGAGAGAGAGAGAGGGTACATACTGATGCAGTGATAGAGAGAGAGAGAGAGGGTAGATACTGATGGAGTGATAGAGAGAGAGAGAGAGAGGGTAGATACTGATGGAGTGATAGAGAGAGAGAGAGAGGGTAGATACTGATGGAGTGATAGAGAGAGAGAGAGAGGGTAGATACTGATGGAGTGATAGAGAGAGAGAGGGTAGATACTGATGGAGTGATAGAGAGATAGTAGGAGAGAGGGTAGATACTGATGGAGTGATAGAGAGAGAGAGAGAGAGAGGGTAGATACTGATGAGTGATAGAGAGAGAGAGAGGGTAGATACTGATGGAGTGATAGAGAGAGAGAGAGAGAGGGTAGATACTGATGGAGTGATAGAGAGAGAGAGAGAGAGAGAGAGAGAGAGAGAGGGAGAGAGAGAAAGAGGGTAGATACTGATGGAGTGATAGAGAGAGAGAGAGAGAGGGTAGATACTGATGGAGTGATAGAGGAGAGGAGAGAGGGAGAGAGAGGGTAGATACTGATGGAGTGATAGAGAGAGAGAGAGAGGGTAGATACTGATGAGTGATAGAGAGAGAGAGAGGGTAGATACTGATGGAGTGATAGAGAGAGAGAGAGGGTAGATACTGATGGAGTGAATAGAGAGAGAGAGAGGGTAGATACTGATGGAGTGATAGAGAGAGAGAGAGAGGAGGGAGGGTAGATACTGATGGAGTGATAGAGAGAGAGGGAGAGGGTAGATACTGATGGAGTGATAGAGAGAGAGAGAGGGTAGATACTGATGGAGTGATAGAGAGAGAGAGAGAGAGAGAGGGTAGATACTGATGGATGATAGAGAGAGAGAGGTAGATACTGATGAGTGATAGAGAGAGAGAGAGAGAGAGGGTAGATACTGATGGAGTGATAGAGAGAGAGAGAGGTAGATACTGATGGAGTGATAGAGAGAGAGAGAGAGAGAGAGAGAGAGAGAGAGAGAGAGAGAGAGAGAGGGTAGATACTGATGGAGTGATAGAGAGAGAGAGAGAGAGGGTAGATACTGATGGAGTGATAGAGAGAGAGAGAGGGTAGATACTGATGGAGTGATAGAGAGAGAGAGAGGGTAGATACTGATGGAGTGATAGAGAGAGAGAGAGAGGGGTAGATACTGATGGAGTGATAGAGAGAGAGAGAGAGAGAGAGAGAGGGTAGATACTGATGGAGTGATAGAGAGAGAGAGAGAGAGGGTAGATACTGATGGAGTGATAGAGAGAGAGAGAGAGGGTAGATACTGATGGAGTGATAGAGAGAGAGAGAGGGTAGATACTGATGGAGTGATAGAGAGAGAGAGAGAGTGTAGATACTGATGGAGTGATAGAGAGAGAGAGAGAGAGAGGGTAGATACTGATGGAGTGATAGAGAGAGAGAGAGAGGGTAGATACTGATGGAGTGATAGAGAGAGAGAGAGAGAGAGAGAGAGAGTAGATACTGATGGAGTGATAGAGAGAGAGAGAGAGGGTAGATACTGATGGAGTGATAGAGAGAGAGAGAGAGTAGATACTGATGGAGTGATAGAGAGAGAGAGAGAGGGTAGATACTGATGGAGTGATAGAGAGAGAGAGATAGAGAGAGGGTAGATACTGATGGAGTGATAGAGAGAGAGAGAGAGAGAGAGAGAGAGGGTAGATACTGATGGAGTGATAGAGAGAGAGAGAGGGGGGTAGATACTGATGGAGTGATAGAGAGAGAGAGAGGGAGAGAGAGGGTAGATACTGATGGAGTGATAGAGAGAGAGAGAGAGAGGGTAGATACTGATGGAGTCATAGAGAGAGAGAGGGAGAGAGAGGGAGAGGGTAGATACTGATGGAGTGATAGAGAGAGGGAGAGGGTAGATACTGATGGAGTGATAGAGAGAGAGAGAGAGAGAGAGAGGGTAGATACTGATGGAGTGATAGAGAGAGAGAGGGTAGATACTGATGGAGTGATAGAGAGAGAGAGAGAGGGTAGATACTGATGGAGTGATAGAGAGAGAGAGAGGGAGGGTAGATACTGATGGAGTGATAGAGAGAGAGAGGGTAGATACTGATGGAGTGATAGAGAGAGAGAGAGAGGGAGAGAGAGAGAGGGTAGATACTGATGGAGTGATAGAGAGAGAGAGGGTAGATACTGATGGAGTGATAGAGAGAGAGAGAGAGAGAGAGAGAGGGTAGATACTGATGGAGTGATAGAGAGAGAGAGAGAGAGGGTAGATACTGATGGAGTGATAGAGAGAGAGAGGGTAGAAACTGATGGAGTGATAGAGAGAGAGAGAGAAAGAGAGGGAGGGTAGATACTGATGGAGTGATAGAGAGAGAGAGAGAGAGGGTAGATACTGATGGAGTGATAGAGATAGAGAGAGAGAGAGGGTAGATACTGATGGAGTGATAGAGAGAGAGAGAGAGGGTAGATACTGATGGAGTGATAGAGAGAGAGAGAGAGAGGGTAGATACTGATGGAGTGGTAGAGAGAGAGAGGGTAGATACTGATGGAGTGATAGAGAGAGAGAGGGGGTAGATACTGATGGAGTGATAGAGAGAGAGAGAGGGTAGATACTGATGGAGTGATAGAGAGAGAGAGAGAGAGAGGGTAGATACTGATGGAGTGATAGAGAGAGAGAGAGAGAGGGTAGATACTGATGGAGTGATAGAGAGAGAGAGAGGGTAGATACTGATGGAGTGATAGAGAGAGAGAGAGGAGGGTAGATACTGATGGAGTGATAGAGAGAGAGAGAGAGAGAGGGTAGATACTGATGGAGTGATAGAGAGAGAGAGAGAGAGGGGGTAGATACTGATGGAGTGATAGAGAGAGAGAGAGGGTAGATACTGATGGAGTGATAGAGAGAGAGAGAGAGGGAGAGAGAGAGAAAGAGGGTAGATACTGATGGAGTGATAGAGAGAGAGAGAGAGAGGGTAGATACTGATGGAGTGATAGAGAGAGAGAGAGAGAGAGAGAGAGAGAGGTAGATACTGATGGAGTGATAGAGAGAGAGAGAGAGAGAGGGTAGATACTGATGGAGTGATAGAGAGAGAGAGAGAGAGGGTAGATACTGATGGAGTGAGAGAGAGAGAGAGAGGGTAGATACTGATGGAGTGATAGAGAGAGAGAGAGAGAGAGGGTAGATACTGATGGAGTGATAGAGAGAGAGAGAGAGAGGGTAGATACTGATGGAGTGATAGAGAGAGAGAGAGAGAGAGAGAGGGAGGTAGATACTGATGGAGTGATAGAGAGAGAGAGAGGGTAGATACTGATGGAGTGATAGAGAGAGAGAGAGGGTAGATACTGATGGAGTGATAGAGAGAGAGAGAGAGGGTAGATACTGATGGAGTGATAGAGAGAGAGAGGGTAGATACTGATGGAGTGATAGAGAGAGAGAGGGTAGATACTGATGGAGTGATAGAGAGAGAGAGAGTGGGTAGATACTGATGGAGTGATAGAGAGAGAGAGAGGGTAGATACTGATGGAGTGATAGAGAGAGAGAGAGAGAGAGGGTAGATACTGATGGAGTGATAGAGAGAGAGAGAGAGGGTGTAGATACTGATGGAGTGATAGAGAGAGAGAGGGGTAGATACTGATGAGTGATAGAGAGAGAGAGAGGGTAGATACTGATGGAGTGATAGAGAGAGAGAGAGGGGGTAGATACTGATGGATGATAGAGAGAGAGAGAGAGAGGGTAGATACTGATGGAGTGATAGAGAGAGAGAGAGAGGGTAGATACTGATGAAGTGATAGAGAGAGAGAGAGAGAGGGTAGATACTGATGGAGTGATAGAGAGAGAGAGAGAGGGTAGATACTGATGGAGTGATAGAGAGAGAGAGAGAGGGTAGATACTGATGGAGTGATAGAGAGAGAGAGGGTAGATACTGATGGAGTGATAGATAGAGAGAGAGAGAGAGGGTAGATACTGATGGAGTGATAGAGAGAGAGAGAGAGGGTAGATACTGATGGAGTGATAGAGAGAGAGAGAGAGAGAGAGGGTAGATACTGATGGAGTGATAGAGAGAGAGAGAGGGTAGATACTGATGGAGTCATAGAGAGAGAGAGGGAGAGAGGGTAGATACTGATGGAGTGATAGAGAGAGAGAGAGAGAGAGAGAGAGAGGGTAGATACTGATGGAGTGATAGAGAGAGAGAGAGAGAGAGAGGGTAGATACTGATGGAGTGATAGAGAGAGAGAGAGAGAGAAGGTAGATACTGATGAGTGATAGAGAGAGAGGGAGGGAGAGAGAGAGAGAGAGGGTAGATACTGATGGAGTGATAGAGAGAGAGAGGAGAGAGAGAGAGAGAGGGTAGATACTGATGGAGTGATAGAGAGAGAGAGAGATAGAGAGGGTAGATACTGATGGAGTGATAGAGAGAGAGAGAGAGAGAGAGAGAGAGAGAGAGAGAGAGAGAGAGAGAGAGAGGGTAGATACTGATGGAGTGATAGCGATAGACGCTGGAAAACAGAGAGAGATAGAGAGAGAGAGAGAGAGGGCAGAGAGAGGTAGAGAGAGGGCAGAGAGAGGGCAGAGAGAGAGACAGATAGAGAAAGACAAAAAGGTAGACATGGATGGAGTGATAGAAATCCTTATCATCATCATCACCATCATGAGCCATACCGAATAAGCATGGGCGATCATGCTTCCCCATTTAACACAGAGTCGTGGATCAGCTCTGTGTTCTTATCTCAACCATTCCACGTGGCCAAGCCATCCAGGTATTTACTTCTCTGCCCTACTCGTGTTCTTTTCCCCTCAATCTTGCCAGTTGTCACCAAGTTCTCCAATTTATTTCTTCTCATAACGTGTTCAAGAAACTTAACTGTTTATTTATTTATTTCTCTAATCAGTTTACGGTTTTCATTTGTTTCTTGTAAGACTTGTCGTTGGTTTTTCTGTCTTTCCGTGGTATTATGGTATTCTTTGCATTTTCCCCAGAAACCACATTCCCACAGCCATCAGATGATTTTCAGCTTGTCTGCTCGTTGTCCACGCTTCACATCCATACAAAAGTGCAGGTTATATGTAGCACTTTAAAATAGAAATAGGGAACTATTGATAAGTAGCGATAGAGTGAGAAACAGCGAGAGGATTTCAGAGATAAAGAAAGAAAGGGAGAAATAGAAACGTAGCGAGACAGGGGGAGATACGGACAGAGGCAGAGAGGAGAAGCGAGACATAGAGACGGGAAGAGGGACTATTAGAGACACAGAGAGACAGAGACGAGAAGAGAGAAATAGAAACAGGAGGAGAAACAAAGAGAGACACAGAGAGGCAGAGCGGAGAAGCAAGAAACAGAGACAGGAAGAGGGACAAAAGAGACACAGTGAGACAGAGAGGAGAACAGAGAAATAGAGACAGGAAGAGGGAAAAGGAGAGACACAGAGAGCCAGAGAGGAGAAGAGAGAAATAGAGACGGGAAGAGGGACAAGAAGAGGCAGAGAGGAGAAGACAGAAATAGAGACGGGAAGAGGGACAAGGAGGTGCAGAGAAAGACAGAGTGGAGAAGAGAGAAATAGAGACGGGACAAGGAGAGACACAGACAGAAATAGAGACGTATAGTAGAAGAACGTTATATGGTTGATCCTGCATGGAGTAGGTGATCACAGTGTGGGGTGTTGATCCTGCATGGAGTAGGTGATCACAGAGTGGAGTGTTGATCCTGCATGGAGTAGGTGATCACAGTGTGGGGTGTTGATCCTGCATGGAGTAGGTGATCACAGTGTGAGTTGTTGATCCTGCATGGAGAAGGTGATCACAGTGTGGAGTGTTGATCCTGCATGGAGTAGGTGATCACAGTGTGGGGTGTTGATCTTGCATGGAGTAGGTGATCACAGTGTGGAGTGTTGATCCTGCATGGGGAAGGTGATCACAGTGTGGGGTGTTGATCCTGCATGGAGTAGGTGATCACAGTGTGAGTTGTTGATCCTGCATGGAGTAGGTGATCACAGTGTGGAGTGTTGATCCTGCATGGAGTAGGTGATCACAGTGTGGGGTGTTGATCCTGCATGGAGTAGGTGATCACAGAGTGGAGGTGTTGATCCTGCATGGAGTAGGTGATCACAGTGTGGGGTGTTGATCCTGCATGGAGTAGGTGATCACAGTGTGGGGTGTTGATCCTGCATGGAGTAGGTGATCACAGTGTGAGTTGTTGATCCTGCATGGAGAAGGTGATCACAGTGTGGAGTGTTGATCTTGCATGGAGTAGGTGATCACAGTGTGGGGTGTTGATCCTGCATGGAGTAGGTGATCACAGAGTGGAGTGTTGATCCTGCATGGAGTAGGTGATCACAGTGTGGGGTGTTGATCCTGCATGGAGTAGGTGATCACAGTGTGGGGTGTTGATCCTGCATGGAGTAGGTGATCACAGTGTGAGTTGTTGATCCTGCATGGAGAAGGTGATCACAGTGTGGGGTGTTGATCCTGCATGGAGAAGGTGATCACAGTGTGGGGTGTTGATCCTGCATGGAGAAGGTGATCACAGTGTGGGATGTTGATCCTGCATGGAGTAGGTGATCACAGTGTGGGGTGTTGATCCTGCATGGAGTAGGTGATCACAGTGTGGGGTGTTGATCCTGCATGGAGAAGGTGATCACAGTGTGGGGTGTTGATCCTGCATGGAGTAGGTGATCACAGTGTGGGGTGTTGATCCTGCATGGAGTAGGTGATCACAGAGTGGGGTGTTGATCCTGCATGGAGTAGGTGATCACAGAGTGGAGTGTTGATCCTGCATGGAGTAGGTGATCACAGTGTGAGTTGTTGATCTTGCATGGAGTAGGTGATCACAGTGTGGGGTGTTGATCCTGCATGGAGTAGGTGATCACAGTGTGGGGTGTTGATCCTGCATGGAGTAGGTGATCACAGAGTGGAGTAATGATCCTGCATGGAGTAGGTGATCACAGTGTGAGTTGTTGATTCTGCATGGAGTAGGTGATCACAGTGTGGGGTGTTGATCCTGCATGGAGTAGGTGATCACAGTGTGAGTTGTTGATCCTGCATGGAGAAGGTGATCACAGTGCGGGGTGTTGATCCTGCATGGAGTAGGTGATCAGTGTGGGGTGTTGATCCTGCATGGAGTAGGTGATCACAGTGTGAGTTGTTGATCCTGCATGGAGTAGGTGATCACAGTGTGGGGTGTTGATCCTGCATGGAGTAGGTGATCACAGTGTGGGGTGTTGATCCAGCATGGAGTAGGTGATCACAGAGTGGGGTGTTGATCGTGTATGGAGTAGGTGATCACAGTGTGGGGTGTTGATCGTGTATGGAGAAGGTGATCACAGAGTGGGGTGTTGATCCTGCATGGAGTAGGTGATCACAGTGTGGGGTGTTGATCCTTCATGGAGTAGGTGATCACAGTGTGGGGTGTTGTTCCTGCATGGAGTAGGTGATCACAGTGTGGGGTGTTGATCCTGCATGGAGTAGGTGATCACAGTGTGGGGTGTTGATCCTGCATGGAGTAGGTGATCACAGTCTGGGGTCTTGATCATGTATGGAGTAGGTGATCACAGTGTGGGGTGTTGATCCTGCATGGAGTAGGTTATCACAGAGTGGGGTGTTGATCATGTATGGAGTAGGTGATCACAGTGTGGGGTGTTGATCATGTATGGAGTAGGTGATCACAGTGTGGGGTGTTGATCATGTATGGAGTAGGTGATCACAGTGTGGGGTGTTGATCATGTATGGAGTAGGTGATCACAGTGTGGGATGTTGATCCTGCATGGAGTAGATGATCACAGTGTGAGTTGTTGATCCTGCATGGAGAAGGTGATCACAGTGTGGGGTGTTGATCCTTGCATGGAGGAAGGTGATCACAGTGTGGGGTGTTGATCCTGCATGGAGTAGGTTGATCACAGTGTGGGTGGTTGATCCTGCATGGAGAAGGTGATCACAGTGTGGGGTGTTGATCCTGCATGGAGTAGATGATCACAGTGTGAGTTGTTGATCCTGCATGGAGAAGGTGATCACAGTGTGGGGTGTTGATCCTGCATGGAGAAGGTGATCACAGTGTGGGGTGTTGATCCTGCATGGAGAAGTGATCACAGTGTGGGGTGTTGATCCTGCATGGAGAAGGTGATCACAGTGTGGGGTGTTGATCCTGCATGGAGAAGGTGATCACAGTGTGGGGTGTTGATCCTGCATGGAGAAGGTGATCACAGTGTGGGGTGTTGATCCTGCATGGAGAAGGTGATCACAGTGTGGGTGTTGATCCTGCATGGAGAAGGTGATCACAGTGTGGGGTGTTGATCCTGCATGGAGAAGGTGATCACAGTGTGGGGTGTTGATCCTGCATGGAGTAGATGATCACAGTGTGAGTTGTTGATCCTGCATGGAGAAGGTGATCACAGTGTGGGGTGTTGATCCTGCATGGAGACGGTGATCACAGTGTGGGGTGTTGATCCTGCATGGAGAGGTGATCACAGTGTGGGGTGTTGATCCTGCATGGAGTAGATGATCACAGTGTGAGTTGTTGATCCTGCATGGAGAAGGTGATCACAGTGTGGGGTGTTGATCCTGCATGGAGAAGGTGATCACAGTGTGGGGTGTTGATCCTGCATGGAGAAGGTGATCACAGTGTGGGGTGTTGATCCTGCATGGAGTAGGTGATCACAGTGTGGGATGTTGATCCTGCATGGAGTAGATGATCACAGTGTGAGTTGTTGATCCTGCATGGAGAAGGTGATCACAGTGTGGGGTGTTGATCCTGCATGGAGTAGGTTATCACAGTGTGGGTGTTGATCCTGCATGGAGTAGGTTATCACAGTGTGGGGTGTTGATCCTGCATGGAGTAGGTGATCACAGTGTGGGGTGTTGATCCTGCATGGAGAAGGTGATCACAGAGTGGGGTGTTGATTCTCTAAGGAGTGGGTGATCACAGTGTGTCCGTTGTTTGGTATAAAATGAGTTAAAGTAAACAAACACACACACATCTGGGGCGAATAATTTAACATACTGTGACATGGTGATCACATGATCTCATACATCATCTCTACCATAGCTTTCATTCTAACTCTTACGTCCACATCAACATAGCTGTTATTTTACCTCACCTACAATAGTAGAGATTAAACATGTAAATCATACATGGAGAGATAGCAAGATTTACTGACTCGGAGGTAGATACAGAGCTATAGAGAGAGGGAGAGAGAGGGGGAGAGAGAGGGGGAAGAGAGAGAGAGAGAAACAAGACCAGAGAGAGAGGGAGAGAGAGAGGGGAAGAGAAAGAGAGAAGCAGGAACAGAGAGAGAGAGAGCTATAACGAGGCATTGATCACACATCAAAGTACTATCTACAACATATGGTGTTTTCATACAAAGTCAAACATCTAAATGCTGTCTACAACATATGGTGTTCATACAAGGTCAAACATCTAAGTACTGTCTACAACAGATTGTGTTCATACAAGATCAAACATCTAAGTACTGTCTAAAACAGATGGTGTTCATACAAGGTCAACATCTAAGTACTGTGTACAACAGATGGTGTTCATACAAGGTCAACATCTAAGTACTATCTACAACAGATGGTGTTCATACAAGATCAAACATCTAAATGCTGTCTACAACAGATGGTTTTCATACAAGATCAAACATCTAAATGCTGTCTACAACAGATGGTGTTCATACAAGGTCAACATCTAAGTACTATCTACAACAGATGGTATTCAACCAAGATCAAACATCTAAATGCTGTCTACAACAGATGGTGTTCAAACAAGGTCAAATGTCTAAGTACTATCTACAACAGTTAGTGTTCACACAAGGTCAAACATAGAGCTACTGTCTACAACAGATGGTGTTCACACAAGGTCAACATCTATGTACTGTCCACAACAGATAGTGTTCATACAAGTTCAAACATCTATATACTATTTACAACAGGTGGCGTTCACAATAATCATGAATGCACATATTACACATTCAGTTAAAATTTTTAAAAAAAACATGTATCCTGACATCTGCAGTCTTCAAATTCCAGTCTCAATACCGTGGCCGTACAAAGAGATCTATAGGCAATGTCAGGGATCGTGGATGTGGTTATAATATAAATAAGTGACATTACTTTGATGACACCGTCCCAAGATGTGAAGAAGCATGATCGGCGCCGACAATAGATGTCTACTATCTACTACTGGCTGTGTACAGCAACAGACAGCTCAGAATTCTACCATCTACTGGCTGTGTACAGCAACAGACAGCACAGAATTCTACCATCTACTGGAAGTGTACTGCAACAGACAGCACAGAATTCTACCATCTACTGGCAGTGTACAGAAACAGACAGCTCAGAATTCTACCATCTACTGGCAGTGTACAGCAACAGACAGCACATAATTCTACCATCTACTGGAAGTGTACTGCAACAGACAGCACAGAATTCTACCATCTACTGGCAGTGTACAGAAACAGACAGCTCAGAATTCTACCATCTACTGGCAGTGTACAGCAACAGACAGCACATAATTCTACCATCTACTGGCAGTGTACAGCAACAGACAGTTCAGAATTCTACCATCTACTGGCAGTGTACAGCAACAGACAGCTCAGAATTCTACCATCTACTGGCGTGTACAGCAACAGACAGCTCAGAATTCTACTACCATCTACTGGCATAACAGCAAACAGACAGCCAGAATTCTAACTTATACTGGCAGTGTACAGCAACAGACAGCACAGAATTCTACCATCTACTGGCAGTGTACAGCAACAGACAGCTCAGAATTCTACCATCTACTGGCAGTGTACAGCAACAGACAGCTCAGAATTCTACCATCTACTGGCAGTGTACAGCAACAGACAGCTCAGAATTCTACCATCTACTGGCAGTGTACAGCAACAGACAGCTCAGAATTCTACCATCTACTGGCTGTGTACAGCAACAGACAGCACAGAATTCTATCACCTACTGGTTGTGTACAGCAAAAGTCAGCTCAGAAAGACAGTCGTATGTCATTTGATAATGTGTTCCTATTGTAACTCTCATAATTTCTTTGACTGTTAGAGTTGTCTAGTCACCTGTGAAGGAGGTAGTCTTCCATTACTTTTCTTCTTGGCACCGACCTTCTTGTTCGGTGACCGGAACCATTGTCTGCACACAGACATACCACACCAACTGGAATATGTTGTAAGAAATAACGAGATCAACATACATCGGTGCAGCTCCCAATAAGTAGAGCGAAGTAACTAGACACACGTATGTGTATAATCTGCCGTGGAAACGACCTTGTATGAACTGTCCCATGGTAGGATGACGAGCTAGCCTGAAGGTCCGATAGCCATGTGTTCCAGTCATCATCGATTCGGATTGTTAACAAAATTGACCCGGACTCCCGAAACGATTTAGTCCAAAAATGTGTACCTAAAATATCGTTGGAAGTCAAGGCTCTGGCGTTATATTGATTTCATCCATCTAGTACCGCTTGGTCTATAAACAATATGAGGAAAGCGGCATATACAGAGTACACCACATGACTGTACAAGGATTGTATGCTTGTCAGATAAATGGGGAGAGCGAGAGACACAGTTATATATAGAATATTGTGATGAGACATGATCACATTCCCCAGCCTAAAGGGCTTAATATGATGATGATGATGATGATGATGATGATGATGATGATGATGATGTGATGATGATGAATGATGATGATGATGTTGATGATGATGATGATGATGATGATGATGATGATGATATGATGATGATGATGATGATGATGATGATAGATGATGATGATGATGATGATGATAGATGATGTGATGAGATGATGTTGTTGATGGTTGTTGATGGTGACGTGACGGCAATGGAGAAGACGATGACAATGATAATGATGATGTTACTACAAACGACCTCAAGTTGTTTCAAGACAAACGTCTATGTTTGAACATTCTAATGCATGAGGTTTTGCCTAGTTAATATTGCCCAGGTTTATTTTAAACTCATAAATAAAGAGGCAGGCGTGAGGTTCGTGAGTGGGTTATCTGTTAGCGCGACGGCCGGCTCGACCATTGGCAGTTACAAACTGAGCACAGGCTAAATTAAGACACCGGAAGCAGTTACAAAACAACCCGGGAAGAACGGAGCAAACAGTCGGGTGGGGTGGATACCCGGGTGAGGAGAATGACATGTAACGTACGTGACGGGTGTGACGGAATGTGGGGGGACTCGGAATCCATGAATCGAGCCAAACCCGTGCCACCCTGCACGGGCACAGACAGATAGCAGAGTCGACAGCAGCTTCACTTGATGACTAATCAATGAACCAAGGCTAACATAATCTATGTACAAGACGCGCGAAGGCACGCCAGCCAAGGAAATGTGAAACTGTGCTCTTTGCCTAGTGACACGACAAATGCATTCGTACGTATAAATCAACAATTATAGAAGACACAGGGGAGACGTGAAGATCTGAGAATGTGTGAGGTGGCGTCACGTGGAGGTGGTCGGTCGAGCCCAGTGTATTTAGAGTGTTGAACGATTGTTCTTTGTGGAATGTGAGTCTCTGCCGCTATTTTCAATGAGTCTCGACGAATCGCTATGAATTATGTATCTATTTCAGATGACCTCAAGGGATTGCCGTCGATGCCTATTCTTTGCCGGGGTACTTCTACTATGGCCAGCGTGGGTCTTTCATGTGCATGTCTGTCTATCTGGGATGTCTGTCTGTGGGTGCTGGCTGCCATCTCTGGCCTGTCTATATGTCTGTCTGGCTGCCGACATTCTTACACGTCGGTAACTTATGTGCCTTTTTGTTTCACTCTATTTGTGTGTCTCCTTGTTTAAATGTCTTCTTATTTTCAAATTGTTTTATTGCCTTGGTATCAAGCTGCTGGCACCTGGTGAATGTGAACACTTGCTAGCTTTATGACCGGTTCTGACATAGAACTAAACGTATCGGGGAACGATTGAGACATGATAAATTAATTAATAAGTACTGATCGACATTCATTGTGAGTGAATGAAGGAAGTCGAGGTTAGGGGACATCTAGAAAATACAAGTATAACCATTAAAAATTATAGGGACCAAACCGGGATTCGAACCTGTCGCCTTCAAATGAATCCCTGTGCCAAGCTGTAGGTATGCGTGTAGTGCAACGCTCGGCCAACTAGACATCTCTTGGATGTGTGCCTTCGTGACCAAGGTACCCCAAACACCTGCACACACATCGTGATATAACGTGATCTTACGGCTACAGGTCTCGCAAACATCTGCACACATATCGTAATATAATGTGATCTAACGGCTACAGGTCTCCCAAACAGCTGCATACACATCCTGATATAATAGGCGACTCGATCTATTAGTCATTAGTCAGTAGTCGCGGTTCCAACATCACAGCAATGGGTCGTCCCCATTATGCTCCGTTCCCGTGCCAGCAAATATCACATAAAATGTTCCTCACTACCCCATGTGAAAAGTGGAAAAGACTGGAGTCTCAACAAACAAAGGCCCGCTCAGGCACACTAAGCAAAATGCCACCGCCAGAATGTCACCACAAAAGTCCTCTACGAACAACACAGTTCACCCCTGATGGAATTGGCAGTCACTTTCCCAACCGTTCACCCACAAAGTCTCGACGTTTCTAGATTTTGCCGTTCCGTTTCTAGATGCTTTCTGGCCACCACGCCATTTTTCCCCTCCGAAATGTAGATCACGCAACAAAACAACCCCGAACAGATGCAAAGAAACACCTTACTGTACAGAATGCCGTCGCCAGAATGTCAACACAAAAGTCCTCCTAGAAAACATAGTTCATCATCGATGGAAGCGTCAGTCACTAGCAAAACCAGCTGCCACACATTTCTGCATAAGGCAAGAAAACCGCTCGCTTCTGCGACACACGAGCCGCCATACTCATTCTAGTTTAGAGTGACACCTACACTAGTCTAGAGACACACAGTGTCATCAACGCACTCTCACACTGCCTTATATGCAGACACATTACGCACATTGGAAGATACTAGGGAAACAAAAATTGCTTACACTCAGGAAATAAATGACCGTAGACCCCGAGGTAGACCAAGAAGACGGTGGAGAGATAATATATATACAGACCTACAAGCACTTGGAATCAACGACTGGCAAGAGAAGGTCAACCAGAGAGACGAATGAAGACGGATTACATCTGCAGCAAAAAACCTCAATGGCTCGGAACGCTGACGAAGACGAAGACGAAGACGAAGAAGAAGAAGAAGAAGAAGAAGAAGAAGAAGAAGAAAGAAGAAGAAGAAGAAGAAGAAGAAGAAGAAGAAGAAGAAGAAGAAGAAGAAGAAGAAGACGAGGACGAGGACGAGGACGAGGACGAGGACGAGGACGAAGACGAAGACGAAGACGAGAAGAAGAAGAAGAAGAAGAAGAAGAAGAAAGAAGAAGAAGAAGAAGAAGAAGAAGAAGAAGAAGAAGAAGAAGAAGAAGAAGAGAAGAAGAAGAAGAAGAAGAAGAAGAAGAAGACGAAGACGAAGACGAAGGACGAAGACGAAGACGAAGACGAAGAGAAGAAGAAGAAGAAGAAGAAGAAGAAGAAGAAGAAGAATGAAGAAGAAGAAGAAAGAAGAAGAAGAAGAAGAAGAGAAGAAGAAGAAGAAGAAGAGAAGAAAGAAGAAGAAGAAGACCGATTAATTTAAATTTAATAGTTAACTTAATTTAATAGTTAACTTTTGAAAACTTAACGATTAATTAATATTTTGTATAGTCACATAACTTACATTATAGTCGTATTTGTCAAAACTCTAAATAACACTGGATTGTCTTGTTAATATATCATCTAATAACCAACTATGCAAACAGACGAGTTTTTTGACAGTATTTGGTTCAAGTGACGAGCGCGTCTTATTAACAATATAACCAGCAGAGCTGAACAATCGTTCACATGGAACTGAGGTAGCCGGTATGCACATAATGGTCCTGGCAAGGAATGCCAATTTTGTATATCGATGTTCATTAAGTTTCCACAATTGTAGAGGATCAACCGATTCACAAACTTTCTTCTCCAATGCAGACTCCATTAGCCTAATACGCTTTTCATTTGGTTCACATAGTTTCAATGTCAAAGTCAGTATCATTCGTTGCAGCAGTCTCCATCTGCTCATCATGAACATTAACTGCTATTTGTTGTTCAATACGTGACCAAGTTCGTTCTTTTGCACCTTTTGACAAACACTTCAGGTATTTGTAGCGTGGATCAAGTGCTGTTGCAATCTGCAGTATTTCAATACTTGTCATATTAGCTACACGTTCACTGAAGTCATTAAAAGATGCTGCCTTAAATTTAGCTATGTAGCCCGGATCATCATCGTGTACAGTCATATGGTTTGTCAACGATGATAGCAGTGGCAATACACAGCTACGTGAAACATAATCTTGACCGCCAAGCAGAACCGTGGTCTGACAGAATAAGTCAAAAACTTTGACATATTTCGAAATCTTCTCCCAATCTGAATCTGACAGTTTTGGACCTTTGTGTTGCTTCTTTTCATCTGACATGTAGACAGTTAATGCTTCTCTGACCTGTAGAAGACTCTGTAGCATAATAAACATACTGTTTCATCTTGTTGGTACATCTTGCTGCAGCTTACACAATGGTGACTCAGTACAATTTTGCAACTCGGTTGTGTTTGCAGCACTATGTTTAAAATGTCCGAGAATTTTTCGACACCCGGTTCATTTGTATAAGTGATGGGTGAAAAGTTTTTGATTAATCATTTAAAAAAAATTAATCGTTAAAAAATACTAACGATTAATCGATTAATTAATCGTTAACTTCTGCAGCCCTAATATATATATATATATATATATATATATAATATATATATAGATATATATATATATATATATACCTATATATATATATATATATATATATATATATATATATATATATATGGTCGAGACAGAAACACGAAACTGATCCACGACTCTGGTGATCGAGTAAGATGGCGAAACATGACCGCTCACGCTTCTCGGCATGACACATGATGTGTGTGTGTGTGTGTATATATATATATATATATATATATATATAATATATATATATATATATATATATATATATATATATATACTATATATATATATATATATATATATATATCAGTATCACGTGACCCGTGTAACTTCCAACATATGTTCAAGTGCCCATTTTAAACAGATTCAACACTTTTGAATATCAAACGTTTCATGATTAAACACGGTCTCGGCACATTAGTCTTGCTAACTCCATGCAGTGCCATATAGCGATTTTTGCGAGAGATGGCAAACTAAAGAGAAGACAGCTGAAGATATTTCTAATAATGTAAAGTGTGTCATGCTGTTGGCAGCTGGCAATGTCAAAGGCAGCTTCTGGGTGGTCTTACAATACACACAGCCGTGCCGCTTTGAGGACGTGCATATGTAAATGTACTTGAAATGCTACTAATGAAATACATCACCACTAGGGCCATGGCCTTCTCTAATCGACGTTGGACCGTTAACTGGAGTATGAAAGTGGGCGGGGGAGTGGGAGGGGGAGGAGGAGAAAGGGTTAACAGAACGCGATTTGATGAATAATCCGGTGACGCCATCACAGATTCTGACGATCTATCGCTGAGACATATCAAGTTTATAGCATGTTCTTTCTTTCCTAACATGTGAACTTTGGATGATTTCAAAATACAACGGACTGTTACAGCCTATTAACGTATACACGTCCCGAAGTGCAGCCGTGTGTGCCCCTCCGGCACCCCGTTCCCCGATGATAACGGCTTGACTAAGAACGAGCAATTACACAAGTACGACGTTCAATATCTGGAGTTATTTTCGAGCTCAAAATTGATCCGTGACCTTTAGATGTTTTTACAATACGCCTATATGTGATACGGCGCCAGGACAATAGCACACCTTTAGTAAATAGCTAAGATGTTAAAGGTAGCGAGGCATCGATCGGGCAAGCTGATGAACCTTCTGGCTGAAAACACTTGCACACGGGGGTGCTGGAGGAATCCTTATCTTTGAATAGCTAACATAGACCTGCTGGTGGAATAAACAGCTAACACATGACCAGCTGG
>JACEFZ010012864.1:0-38736 GCA_014155875.1 Cepaea nemoralis
GTCCACTGAAAGTTTTTGTTGCGGAACTACTTATAATCCTTATTAGGAAATAAATTCACCACATATCTCCGCCGTGGAGCTGAATTCAAGAATCTTCTTTGCGAACGGCTCGGTGTCAGTGTGAAATTGAGGCCTGGGTTGGTCATACCTTCAGGAGATGCATCTTGAGTGTTGGACTAAGGTTCTTCCCTATATCACCATATCCGATGAAAAGGATGCCTACCTTTCAGCGTCTCGGCTTATAATATCCGAATCTCAATTTTGTTCCCATAGATTTTTCACCCACCTAGTCATCAGTCTATAACCTATTCCACCGTTATTGGCATTTAGGCTGACATGGGACCAGCACAGAGTTCTGATTCATTATTTACTTTCAGTGTAGACATATAATTCTGCTTGTTATTCATTTGGTTCATCTGGAATTAATTCCAGGATTCTGCTGCAGGCATGGAACTGAATAATATTGACTCCACCACATATCCAGGGTTGCAAGCCATCAGGTGATTCCTGTGGTTGCAGGCGTAGAGGCATTTACTCCGCTAGCTGCTTTCATATGGTCTTTTTTATGTGTTCAGGTTTGGGAACCTTGAGGTAATCTGGTGTAGGTATGGTTTTCAGTTGGTATCTTGGTTGTATTGGTTCAATGTCTTCTTCCCATTTGTTTGAGTGGGTGTTCATAGCTAGAACTTGGTGTTGCATGGCTGGAACCTTATGTTTGACTGTTGCAGCTGTGAGATGTTCTTTCGAAGACTTATCCATTGTGGATATTAACTTGGTAATCCAACCAGCAACTCACTGTTGTTAGTTTTAGTAACTTGAAGAAGGATTGTCCCAGTTTCACTGACTTGGTTGAATGATGAGGCCATAGGTGATACTTCTCAGAAGTAACGCAAACGATACACTGTTGTCAGTACTCTGATGATCTTCATCTTTGTAGATTATTAGATCTTGAAGTCCATCCTGGATATTCCTACTAAAATAGGACTTAATCACTCACCCAGTCAGTTGTCTTCTAATTTATCTGTTGCTCGCTATGGAGCTATTGAGCGCAGCAGTCCATGGGTATTTCTAGATGCAGACTATGGTTAGGACATTCACTTTCTGGCTGTTGACCCAGGATCCAGGTTTAGTGATATAGTCCCACCACATTCAACCACCACCTGCTTCTCTTCTATAGAAAAGGGATGACAAAGAATACAACACGAGCATTAACCTACTGTGATGTGTTAACTTTCACAAGACAATTACAAACAAAAATACAAAACAACAAGGGGAGAAGGGGAAAGGAGTGGGTGTCCACGTTCCACTGTCCCTCATTGCTGAGTAGAGCCATTCTGACTCTTAATAGTGAGTAAGGTATTTTCTCACTTTATTTTTATGTTCTGTTGTTACTGGGACAATTAGAGGAGTGAAGTCATTCTGTCCATCCAACATGTTGATATTGTATCTCTCATTCTTGAAGAGAATAGCCTATACAGGATCTCTGTGGTTTCTAATGCCGCGTCTTCCCAAGGCTATTCAACATTGGCTTTTTAAGTACTGTCGTGCACAAGGATTCTTACATCAACATCCTCTAATCCCAAGGTGCAACATTAAAATGTATATTCCCACAGTAAAAAGTAACAATCAGAACAGGGAAAATTCTCATACCAGAAAAAAAACATACATGTCCATTTTTCTGATATCAAGTACATGATAATCCTACATAATAATTAACCATAATGCTGATGCAGGGAGCCTTTGTTTTTGGATTTTCTCAGGGGTTAATCCATAACTAAAACATACATTGTTTTCCCCCACTGCGTACAGCAGATGAGGATAGTAGTCGCTGTGATATATTTTGTCAAGGACTGCTATTATTCAAGCAATTTATTCACATCAATCTTCGCTTCTGTTCCTACTACAGTGAGGTGATGCGGATTGAAGGTACCCTATCCGAACATTAATTTCTATCACGCGTTTACTTTAATTGTTCTGGAATTTATATTCTCAAACATGGCATCCATAGCAATATTTTATGAAATGATTACATGTCCCTCCTCATATGGAGTGGTTACTAATCTGTTAACAAAAGAATTGTACTAAAATTTAGCACTATAGTTCCAAGTTACAGATTATGAATTAGGAAAACAATTTACCCAAAATGAACTGAGTCCATGATATGCGTACTCATGTGTCTGTCTCCGCATGGATAAAACAAGTTCAGAGATATCCTTCACAGTGAATTTACACTATATAGGATATTTGAAAGTGGCAGATACCAGTTCTCTACTATTATGAAGTATGTAATCAAGAGTCCCACATTGAGAAATTGTTTCTTTGAAAATTTTCTTTAGAGTTCATCTCTACAGTACATAGATTATTTGCAGATTTCTAAGCATAGATATTGAGATATATTTCACAATGCATAGAAGTTTTTATTCATATGAATATGAAATTGACAGACACTAGTTCTTTACTATGAAGTATGAATCAGGGGTCTGCTCCTACATTGAGAAAATCTCTAGAATGTGTTTCAGACATGAGAGTTGATACTCTACAGTACACATAATATTCGTAGATTATAGGCACTATTAGTTAGATATAAGTTCATAATGCCTATAAAAGATATTAACATAAGGATTAGAAATTGTAAAACATAGGAAAAATTACAGCGTGGCAGAACATGTGCTTCATTGGTAAAAATAAAATCAGACTCTAGCTTACAAGAACTGTTGAATTATCATTCTAATTAATTCTTAATTAACACACTGGTATATGTACTTTATAAGAATACATGAATACATTTTAATAAGGTAGATATAACATACCAATAGTTGCAGAGACTGATATATTTCTAAGGCAAAATACCTTCTCCCCGAAGGGAAAGGTCGACTTTCGTGTGTGCTCTCTTGACTAGAAATTGCCGCTTCAGTCTTTGTTTTCCCCCTCGCCGGGATTGGCCAGGTACGGGAGAGAAAGTAAGCCAAAATAAATTTAGCTGTGCCACGGTCAGTCTATCGCTGTTTTATTTTCTTACATTAAGTAAGTTACTTAAACAGTAATTGTAAGTGGTTGTTTATTTTTAAGGGAGTCAATAAATAGGAAAGGGTAGGGACGTTTTTATTATATTACAATGGTGAGAGTCAAAGCATATATGTTAATTGTGAGAATTCAGTTGACACACATGCTGATAAAATAAGTCCTGGATCACCCAGGTCACATACTGATGATAGTGTGTTTTTAGATCACGATAATTCTCATGATGATAGTGCGTGGTTAGATAGGTAACTCTAATGATTGTACAACAAACATTGTTTCCGACAGTGACAATAAGCTAAGCAGTTTTAGTGAAATGTCAGGTTGTGAGAGAGTTAATGAGCATTGGGATGTCAGTGAGACCGTCAAGACGTTGTGTGTGGATACAAATTTCAGTGGTCCGCAAAATCTTCACAATACAATTTTGTTGCGTATCCCTTACGGGACGTTGCAGTCAACACCAGCATTTTCAGCTGCTGTTGATGTACTAGGCAAGTGTTACGTTCAGTAGTTTGCCATTGCTTTCTGAACGACCGGCCCCTATACCTTTTTCGAAAAAACCAGCAAAATCTTCACCATGCTGAAATAAATGCCAGATGTAATAAAGTTAGTGATACTCAAGATGACAGCATTTAATTGTGTTCAAGTTCTGCTCTGGATGATTGCCCCAACCCTAGTTCCACAAAGTACCCTGTGGATTCCATGAAAAATACACCATTATGTCATGATAAAGACATGCATAATAATTCAAGTTCTTTAATTTACTCTGATAAAATGAATAAGAAGAAAAAGCCAAAAAAAGGGGAAGAGGTAGAATGATTGTTTTTGCTATGTTTTACCAATGTCCACTTTCTGTTATGCTGGCGCTGTGGGAAGGGGGCGTGAATTTGCTTCACAATCCTGCATACTGTGTTTGAAACTATGCTCAGGAAGTGTTATTATCATTAAGTGCATTGCTAAATGGCACCAGTGATTATACCTCTTTATAACATAATTCCCAGTTCTTAACAATATATTCTATTTTTATTTGTCACATGACATGACTGGGCCTGCTCTATGGCACAGTGGCTACAATGTTTGCCAGTTGGCCCAGTGGTCATGTGTTGCATCCCCATCGAGGCAGGTTGTTATTTTAAATTGACCTGGACTCCTATTTTAACGCAGCCTACAATGGATATCGGGGAAATTCCCGGAGAAGTAAAAGTGGCCGGTGTGGTATTGACCACGTACCCATTGTGTGGCAGTTGGTCTATTAAAATATGGGGCTAGTACCATGTACCCAACATGTCTTGCATGGAAAAGGGCATTTTACTTTTTCTTTATGACATGACTGAAATCTGATTCCTTCTGTCTATGTTGAGTTTCCTTTGTGACTCATTTTGGCTGTCTGTGGCATGTTTATTTCTCTTTTGTAAAGCCACAGCTTTGCAACATACCATTTATGAGCTGAGCTCTCCACGCTGTGTGTGCATGATATGAGTGCTGGGTATATGCAAGAAATGGGTGCTGATTGTCTTCCATTATTGTGGGAATTTACTGTTTTTCTCTTGCAATCTCTCAGTTTGTCGTCTTTAGCAGAATTCTTCAGGGCATAGACTGTCCTCCCTTCGTTAGTCAAACCAGTATCCATTTCCCATGGTGTCCTGTGAGGGAGATGAGTCGCCTAGGTTGGTGTGATTGCTTGCATGTCAGCCCCTTTGTGTCCTGTTATCAACAGGAGTCATTATGTTTCTTCATAGTGTCAACATTTTATAGTAATTAGAGATATAAAGTGGGATCCATTGGTAGCGCAATATCTAGCACACTTGCCTGACAGCCCGGTGGTCATGTGTTCAGATCCTCATTGAGACAGATTTGTTTTTGTTATTGACCTGGGCTCCCAGGTCACCATAGGTTCAAATGGGCACCAGGTAATGTCCTCGGAAGTCAAGATGGTCGGTCTGATGTTAACATCACCCATCAAGTGCTAATTTTTTTTTTTTTTTGGTGCACATCCTTTACAGGACATCGCTGTCAACGCTCAGTACGTTCAGTAATTTACCATTGCTTTATGAACGACCGGCTGCCATACCAATTTGTTAAAACCCAGCTCAGCGCGGTCTGCTGCCACATAGTTTCGAATGCACGTAAGCAGAATTACGAACCGCGTCCGTTACTCCTTTTCCGTGGAGACCGGCGAGTGCCTATTGATCTAGAAAAATAAGGGACTACCACCATATGCCCAATACCCTCATAGCATGTAATAAGGTCCCTAATACCCTCATATATAGTAGGTTTCTCATTTGTGAAGATTTGATACCACCGAAAGTGCCTTAGTCTCCTTCCATTGATGACACAAAGAGAATCTTAGTGTATTACATAAATTCTGCGGCATCAATTACGTATTCCAATGGGTGTATACCATAACAGCACATGCTGTAAATATTCTGCTGAGGGTTGGTTTTATAGTTTTGAAACCGAGCCTGGGTGCAATCTCTTTGGTCTGCTCTTTAAAGTGTATTACATAAATTCTGCGGCATCAATTACGTATTCCAATGGGTGTATACCATAACAGCACATGCTGTTAGCACATGCCTATTTTGTTTCTTTGACCCAGAAGGTATTTCATTTGCTGTCCAGGAAGCATGGGGGTGTGTATGATTTGCTCAGTTTTCTTATTTTGAAATAGTGATTGTTCAACATTCAACTCATGACCAGTAGTTCGCAAGCTAGAGGCATATTACGGTGCCTGTAAGTCACTCTGCTCCCAATATACAACAGGGTTCCACATTTAAACATTTATCTTTGTGGCACTTTGCTTTACACTACTCAGGCCGTCTTCCAATAGATGTGTCATTTTTCAGACTACATACTCTCCAGGAGGTTCAATATGGATATTTAAAAACAAAAAGTCGCTTACAAGTCGACAGGGTCGACTTCATTGCATCGGGTTCAATCCCATATGGCTCGGTCTCTTTCCGCAGCGCGGAAAGCGTCGCCCAAAGCATGACCTCCGTAGCTCTGGCGACGACCCACATGAGTCTCAGAAACATTTCACCCGTAAACCGAAGGACGCGGTCCGGAATCGAACTCACAACCTTCGGAGCCCGAGTCAAACGGCTTGACCACTTTGCCACGAAGACTCCCGAAGACTCAATATGGATATTTCTGCCATTGGTGGCTGAAACATAAATAGATGTGACACCTAGAGCTAAAGTAGATCTACTGCCTTGGCCATGCCAGTTTAGGTGGAAATGAAAGGGCTAATTGGCTGGCCTCCAGGGGCAACGCTGAGGTTGAGC
This sequence comes from Cepaea nemoralis, assembly GCA_014155875.1. Taxonomy (NCBI): domain Eukaryota; kingdom Metazoa; phylum Mollusca; class Gastropoda; order Stylommatophora; family Helicidae; genus Cepaea; species Cepaea nemoralis. The sequence continues at coordinate 6,300 of JACEFZ010012864.1, forward strand.
AAGGGAAACAAGATATTGTGTATAACTGTCGTCCATTACGCAAGGAAACACACATCACTGACAACATGTGACTTTGACTGGTGGAATCAGGAATCCAACTTGACACTGGTGGGGAGGATCATGGCAGAGGACAAAGGTGTGTGTGACCAACTGGTTTCTGGAACTTGAAGCATCCACACTACTTGTCTTATGAGGAAAACGGTGCACACATGGGCATGTCCGGGGTATGGTGACATTAATGTTGGGTGACACATTGTGACTATATGTGTCGGCACTCATCAGTCACCAGAAGCATAGAGTGAGAATATTCTAAGCATGCATGTTTCTAAAGTATTGGTAGGTTATTTTACTCTTTTATCACTCTGTAGGTTGCATAAATGATGCTTTTAACATGGTTTTGGACATTTATATGCACTGACAAGCAAAAACAGATGTTCTTTGTTTTTAATGCAAATTTGGGAGTAGGGTTGGAGGTGACTAACCTACAAATTCTACAGCATTGTGGGTTCATTTTATTTTTAAATATTTTTTAGGTTTTGTGCTAGATAATTAAACGGTAGTTTTAACTCATTGTAGTGCACTTATATGCAGAGACAAGCAGGAAAAGAGAGTTCCTTTTTATTTATTTTTTATTTAGCTGCCGATTTCTGGTTTCATATCTTTCATATCCACCATATTTTAAGTGAGGTCTTACTGTATTGCCATTTAAACCTTGTAACTGTTGATTCTTTTGCTGTGTACAGTTTAAATGCTTACATTAAATCTGTGATGAATTAACCATTTTTCTTTCAGTGATTTTTTTCATTGGTGTTGTGATTTTTTTTTCTGTTTGGGGAACTATTACCTCAGAGGCCCTGATATTATTGACATATTCCAGTAAAATAAAAACATGCAATTATCTACACAGATACAACAGACTGAAATGCTTGAGCTTTGTTGAATGAATTAACCTTGATCATCCTGTAGCAGGAGAACCATGGCAACACAAAGGTCAATCCCACTAAAATAGGTGCCAGGAAATCATATGGGAGGTAACAGCGACCAGCATGATATTGAGCACATCACCCACCGATTGGTTTAAAAATAATGGGGCTGGCAGTATACAGGGTATTTGTAAAGTCTCACTACACTTTGTATGTAGAACAGTTGTTTGTTGGAGAGTATGTTTTCCAAACGGAAAACGTACTATCCATTAAACAGCTGTTCTACATACAAAGTGTAGTGAAACTACAAACAGCCTGTATACTCAGTGTGTGTCAGATTCTCACCCATAGGTTGCAACGCGTCGTCTGTACCAACGCCAAACAATTGCAGCCATACTCAACTCTGAGCAGTGTTAAACACGCTAGCTACAACGCGGCGTCTTCAACGACGCCTGAGAAGTCCAGCCAGGCTTCAAGTCTGAGCGACGTTAAGTCGTTGTTGGTCAGTCAGGAGACAGCGTGCAATGTGTGTAGCACGCAAGGGGACTCCACCCCGACTGACGCGAATGCTGAACGGCTGGGGAGACAGGCCTTGGGAGAGCGTAGAGGACAGACGTTTGAATGCGGTGTGCTTTGAATTATATGTTTGAGCGTGATTCGAGAGCTAGCCTGTAAGGGTGTAAGTGTATTGATGTATTAATGTATTTATTGATTGCATGCATTGATTGTAATGATGAATTGTGATTGCGCGAGATATGCATTAATTGTGAAACGCGAGATGCGCAAATAAAGTGTTTGCATTGTGTCACATTGAGTTATTAAGTGACAATATTTGTTATCTCACTTGTCAGCCAACGAGCCAGTGTATTGCTACCGCAAGATCCTGACAAGTGCGAACGTGGGGTCTACGTCCAGCTTGAACCGTTTGTGTAAAATAAGTGCGAACGTGATGGCACCCATCTTAAAAGTTATTGTGAAATAGATGTGAACAGTAGTGTGTGTAAGCGGAAAGTTCGGAAAGGTTGTTAAGTGTGTGGTTGATTGTGGTGAAAAGACGACAGATCGACTAACAAGAATACTTGACGACATATAAACCTTCAAAACTTAGATAACATTGCATACACCACACTTTGTATTAGTCGTAATTTATTTCGTTCCAAAAACAACAGGTTTTTGTGTCATCTGTTCCCGTTGATTGTAAATTCCAATTTTTGTCGACCTGAAGTAAGATCCATTGTGTTTCCGGGCAGTAACGAACAGCCATTGTCCGGTACAGGTTTCAAGGAACACTTGAGTATACATTTTTCTTCTTAATACTTTAGTAGGCAGGTCGAGGCATAAGCTGTACTAGTAAATATTGTACAAAGCTTTGAAGTTGAATTACTAACATCATAATTAACTTTCTGTTTATACATTTCATCAGACGTATTTCATCATGTCTAGTTTAAATGATTTCATTGAAATGGGTTTAAAGCTGAAGTTGTCTGGTGAAGAATTGAATAACTGGAGTGAGAGAAAGTATGCAGAATGTATTCAACGTGAGGATAGAGCTGCCGAAAGGGCTTTGAAGCAGGCAGAAGCTGAAAGATACAGTGCTTTAAAGCGGGCATAGATGACTGCCAGAAGTAAAGAAGCTGAGTCAGAGGCTGCGTTAAAACTTAAGCAGATAGAAGCTGAGACTGCTTTAAAATAAGCTGAAATCATTGCCCAGAGTAAACGGGAAGAGTTAGAAGCACAAATGAAAATTGAACAGCTGAAAGCTGAGACATCAACAGAGAAGGAGGTGAGAAAGTCTGACAGATTAGACAAAGAAAATCAGTACAAGAAGTACCAAGGGATCGTTAAAAGTTTCACCACGGGCGACTGCATAGCAGCCTTCACCCAAAACTTTGAATGCATTATGGAGCATTACCAGATCCCAGAGACTGAATGGAACATTATATACATGAGAAGTCTTTCTGGGGAACTTCTGAAAGTGATAGCGACCATCCCCAATAATCTGAGAAAGGACTATCATTATATTAAGTCTAAAATCATGTCTCATTTCCTGTTAGATGAAGCAGGCTACAGAGAACAGTTTAGTAAATTGTCACCTACACCCACAAGCAAAACTGCAAATCACAGATTTGGCAAGCAGACTGTTTGAAAAGATCTCGGTCGATATAGTTGGTCCTCTCAGCCACATAACATCCAGAGGCAATAAATATATTCTAACGACAATTGACCTCTGTAGTCGGTGGCTAGAAGCGATTCCGCTTAAAAATATAACTTCCAAGGATATCATGGAAGTCTTCTTTCATATTTTTGCGAGGGTAGGGTTCCCTGATACCATCGTTTCAGATCGGGGAAGTCAATTCATTTCATCAGCTACTCAAGCCCTTACCAAAATGTTGGGGGTAAAGCAGTGTTTCAACAGCCCCTACCATCCCCACTCAACGGGCATCATTGAAAAGATCAATGGGAATCTTAAGCATATGCTCTCAAAAGTTACCCAGGAACACCCCGAAGACTGGGATACATATTTACCTGCTATATTGATTGCATACAGGGAAGTGCCCCATTCCAGCACTGGGTTCTCACCTTTTGAAATTGTATATGGTGTCAAACCACGCGGCCCATTATCGATGTACCATTCCATGTTGGTTGAAAGTGATACTATACATAAACCCATTTCATCGTATGAACATGTAACATCAATGCGTGATAGGATAATGAAATCTTGTGTGTTAGCCAAAGAGGAAATAATCAGGTGCCATCTACCTACAGTACGCTAACAAAGGAAACAGGACGATAACATTGACGCCAGGACAGGACGTTCTTCTCCTATTTCCAAGTGACAGACAGTTACTGACGGACTCATGGCAAGGACCGTTCAAAGTGTTACGACAAATTTCGACTGTAGATTACGAAATTGCAGTTAGGGACAAACACAAGATATTCCACATAAACATGCTTAAACCATATTACAACAGGGACGAGGACCAAGTAGAGACGACAGCAAGCACGACAATAGTGGACCAAACAGATGACGACGATACTGACGAAATACCGACACCATCACTTGACCCGACAGCCAACCTGCATGACATAAAGGTCAATCCTAACCTGACACAGACTGACAGTTGCAGACGATTGTTACAAGACTACAGTACTATTTTTTTCTGACAATCCAGGACAGACAGACTTAGTGCATCATCATATTATTGTGACATCTGACGCACCCATTAAATGCAGACCGTATTCCATCCCCATACATTACAAGGACAAACTTCATCAAGAAATTATTGACTTAGAAAAGAACACCATCATCCGACGATCACAATCACATATTTGTTCTCCCATTGTCATTGTGAAGAAAAAGTACAATACTATAAGACTCTGTGTGGACTATCGGAAGCTCAACAGCATTACACAGTTGGATTTGGAACCAATGAGCAACTGTGAAGACATACTGACACACTCACGGTACTTCACGAAACTTGACATGACAAAAGGTTATTGGCAAATACCAGTACACCCTGCCAGCAGACATCTGACAGCGTTTGCCACTCCTTGGGGACTATATGAATGGTGCAGATTGCCATTCGGTTTACTTAATTCTCCGGCGACCTTTGTAAGAATGACAAGACTTCCTTTTGACAGACATTGCTAACATAATCTGGTACATGGACGACATTTGCGTACATACAAAGAACATGACAGACCACATAACAGCATTACAGCAGACATTCGACAGAATCAGACAACACGAACTAACAGTGAAACCATCTAAAGTCGAGATAAGCCTATCAAGAAATATCATTTTTGGGCTACAAAATCTGAAATGGCTTAATGTCGACTGACAATAACATCATGTCGAGAATTCTAAAACTGTCGCTTCCGACAACTAAGAAAGAGTTACGAAGTGTCTTAGGTCTACTAAATTACTACAGACAATTTATTCCTCATTTTGCTGAATTGACCGAATGTTTCACTAATTTACTAACAAAGAAAGAACCTCATGTTATTGTGAATAGCGAATGCCTACGACCTGCATTCTCTAAAGTATTATCTTATTTTTCTAGTGAACTTATTCTCAAATTACCTGATCTTAACACTATTTTCAGGTTAAGATGTGATGCGAGCTCCGTAGCGATTGGAGGGGTACTACTTCACGACCACGATCAGATATTGTACCCTGTTTATTACGTCAGCCGTAAGCTGAAAGCTACAGAACGGAATTACAGCACGGCGGAACTTGAAGCCCTTGCTTTAGTATTCTCAGTTCAAAAACTGTCAAGATTCCTATTAGGAAAACATTTCATTGTTGAGACAGACAATAACCCTTTGACTATTATCACTCGAGGTTCGCCAAGTAACCACAGAGTGGCAAGATGGTCACTTCTTTTGCAGGACTATAGCTTCGATGTGAAGCACATAAGTGGCTCACAGAATTCACTGGCCGACCTTCTTTCGAGATGCCCATACGACTCAACCAATAGCCATATACCACCTGAGCACAATGCAGAGATTGTATAAACTGCAAAGTGTAAGTGCTCAGCACCACAGCCAAAGTTGAAAATATTTCAGGAAAGCTGTGAAATGTATGTGATAGGGATTGAATCTCCCATTGTAAATATATTATGTATATTATATCATTATGCGAATAAATGTATCGAATAGTTGTGAGATATGTGATAGAATGTGCATGTCATTTTAAATATGTACAAAACATGCATGACGACGGGCACAAAACAGTACTACAGGATTCAAGAACTTACTGTGCTTGAACAACGGCAAATATCCTGCGTACCTACACCACAGAGTGGCCCACTGTATTTTAACCAGTATGAAGAGAGACTGTGACAGCCGTATCCCAGAAGAACACTATAATCCACACCGTAGAAACCATCCAAAAGCTAATTCCAAGAACATCCTAACGAAACTACTGTGTGGTATTGTCAACTTAAAACCACATCTGTGTATTTCCGGTGTGTATGAATATTAATTTGAAAGATAGCAGACTATACTAAATTACTCACACAACATTGACGTTTTACACAAATTTTGTGAGTCTAATATTTCCATATACGGAATTGTATATGAGGATTTTTTTTTATATTTGATCTCAGCATCGTAACTTGATTTACTTGTTCACAACAGTGACATTGTGTTCACTTTTGTCAAGGAGTATCAAATTATGACACTATGAAATGAATATATAAATGTAATTTATTGTTTTGAAAGCATGGTAAAATTACCGTCCCGAACCTTTGTATTACCACCAAGGGACATAATCAAAAATGTGTGTAATGTGTAATATGTGTTAAATCTATCATCAAGTTGCCTAATGGTTGACACGTCAGGATTACGTCAGTTGTACATGGAGAGAGTTACCAAAGCTGTAGACCTTCGTTAGACTCTCCGACTAAGTGAGGTTGGGGGTCTGAGGTTGGAACATCTTATAGGTAGATGTTCGCAGTTTGACGTGTTCTTTTGAATTTTTTTTTAGTGGTTGTGAGGTAAGGGCGTGTATACTGTAACTTACCGGACTTGCTGTGTCATATGACAGCTGAGGCGACTATCCATTCAAATGAGTGTACTTGATGTGTGTTGCATTAAGACGATATTGGTGATCGTGCAGACAAAACTTACCATTACCTGTATATGTGAATATGAACCAAAGAGTCACGTCAGACGACTTACATGGTTCGATTCTGACAGAGAAAATAATAAAAGTGTATAAAGAACATGAAAGGATCCCCTTTCATGGAAAGGAAGGTGGGAGCATGTCAGATTCTCACCCATAGGTTGCAACGCGTCGTCTGTACCAACGCCAGACAATTGCAGCCATACTCAACTCTGAGCAGTGTTAAACACGCTAGCTACAACGCGGCGTCTTCGATGACGCCTGAGAAGTCCAGCCAGGCTCAAGTCTGAGCGACGTTAAGTCGTTGTTGGTCAGTCAAGAGACAGCGTGCAATGTGTGTAGCACGCAAGGGGACTCCACCCCGACTGACGCGAATGCTGAACGGCTGGGGAGACAGGCCTTGGGAGAGCGTAGAGGACAGACGTTTGAATGCGGTGTGCTTTGAATTATATGTTTGAGCGTGATTCGAGAGCTAGCCTGTAAGGGTGTAAGTGTATTGATGTATTGATGTATTGATTGATTGCACGCATTGATTGTAATGATGAATTGTGATTGCGCGAGATAGGCATTAATTGTGAAACGCGAGATGCGCAAATAAAGTGTTTGCATTGTGTCACATTGAGTTATTAAGTGACAATATTTGTTATCTCACTTGTCAGCCAACGAGCCAGTGTCTTGCTACCGCAAGATCCTGACAAGTGCGGCTTAAGGCAAGAAGAGATACTTTACTTTGTTTGTTTTTGTTTTTGTTGCGCTGGCTCGCTTTCAACTCAAGCATAGTCCATAAACACTACTTCCAGTAGTGCTGGACTGAATTTTGCGTGTGTATTAGCTTTCCCGTGTCCCTCGCCATCAGGTGAACCCATCCCGATTTCAGAGATATTTTTAATTTATTCCCCCAGGTCATAGTCAATAGTTCAACATTTTAGTCCAACTGTCTAGTGTAGGAGTTGAACCCCTTACCTCAATACCTCGTCATCAGCACATCGGATGTTTAAAGACAAGCGTTCTCATCCATTCGGCCATGCTGACCTGCGGGTACTTTACTGTCATATGGCAGGTCCTTTGCAGAAAGTTTCTCTCATTATAATCCTATGGAAAGACTCTTGATCTTTCACTAGCTTCTTTGCCTAATACATTGTTTATGTCCTAGGTGTCTTCAGCATCCTGTGTCCACCATCATGTTAGTTGGCCCATGCCAACCATGAATACCATGGACAGATGGGGAAAATATGAGTGAGTGCTTCAAGGACAAATTTAAATAGCGAATGCCATGAACATGTCAAATCTGTTGGCTGAAAAGTGCCAATGTTGCAGTTTTATTTTAAGCAGGCACAAAGTAACCCATATTCTTTTCCAGACAAAGTATAGAGCAGTGGTTCTCAACCTTTTTTGGCCCGTGCCCCCCTTCACCATATTTTTAGGACGTCATTCCCCCCCCCCTCCCCTCACCATATGTTTAGAACGTCATTTCCCCCCCCCCCTTTCGTATTTCCTCCCTAAAAATTTTCCCCTGCCCCTCCACAGTATACGTAATAATTGAAGCTAAACTTAATAGCACATACTAAAACAAGTCTAGACGTCCACATAAAACGTGATTTGTGGGTCTACTTACTTTATAAAATGAATTTTACAAGGGTTAGACGTACAGAACCGTAAAGTATGAAGGGAAAAAAAAGATCAAGTAATCGGTTCTTGTATTAACGCAATCTTGAAATAATCTTCATTCCCCCCCCCCCCCCCCGGAAACCCCAAAATTCCCCCCCTGGGGGGGGGGGGAATTCCCCACCGGTTGAGAACCACTGGTATAGCGAAAAGAGTAAAACACAATTGTAGAAGATACATGATACAACAAACGACTAGTTTAACTATCATTAATAGGTTTTACTATATTACTGTTGTTTTCCAGGAGGATTTTGTGAAAGACAGGTATAAAGGAGACATATTGGTCAGTGCATTTATTTATCAAGACAGTGGTGCAGGTTCAATCCCCTACATTGACAGGATTATTTGTTTCCAATCAGCACACCTTTTGGGTTGACTCAGTCTCATAAAATAGGTTTCAGAAAGTTAGTTGCATATCCTTTATAGGACGTAGCAGTCAATCCCAGCATTGTTTGCTGTTTCTGATTCCTACGTTCAGTAGTTTGCCATTACTTTCTGAATAACCAAAACTCATACCTTTGTATGGAAATTAGCGCAAAGCGGTCGGTTTCCAAATCACCCTCAGCTGTGTGTCAGGCGTGGTATGCGGGATTGCAAAAAATTGCATTCGTAACAACTTCGCCACAAAGCTGGTAAAATAGGTACTGGATCATTTTTAGAAATGTCTGAGATATGCCTAGGAAAGGAAAATGGCATGTAAGGGAACTGGACACCACACCTCATTATGCTGTATCTGCCATGGTACTACCTTGACATCTAGAAGTCTCTAACCCAGACAGGTATCGAGACAAATGAAATTAGATTGTGATTACAGCAAACAGCCTTATAGGCCAGGGCTTAGGAAAACAATAATAATAAAATGTACACACAAGATATTGCTAGTTTAAAAAAACACTTCCATAGCATGAAGCTGCTGTGGGTATGTGAAGTGTTAGAGCCATCACATATTGTAGGCCTGAGTGTATTGAAAAATAGGTGGTCAGTCGTTCTCTCCCATATTGAAAGTTGAAAGCTGACATTTTCTTCTCATTGCAGCAAAACATCGCTAATACTAGTACATGAATAATATATTGGAAATATGTCTGTTATTTGATATCAGAATGTGTCATTGCATACCACAGAACATTGTTTAGTAGAGTACAAGAGATGTGAACAGTTGAGTTAAGACCCGACATCACTTCCCATACGTGCCCGCCCCCTCGTTCAACAGCCAGCATAGAGTCATACTTCTAATCATTCCCACCGCTATCTGATTAAAAGTTCTCCTGATTTTCACTCTCAGCTTTGAGATTCTTCCTGAACCCCTGCCGATCCCCCGCAATCTCATTCTTTCCACATATGGGTTCTCAATCTGTTAGATGTGAACAACAAAGGATAGGGTGTATTAACCAGTGCAGTGTGTCTGTGGCAGTGGAAAACAGGTTACATGTAGACAGCTATAGAGAACTGCAAAGAAACATTTTACGCAATATATGGGGAGGGGGTCATGTGTAAGATATCATTATTGTAAAGTAAAATACATATTATTTTCAGTCACTGAATGGAACATTGTATATATACAAACAGATATAGCTACAATCTGTAACCTATGTAATGTGAAATAGGAACATATTTGGAATTTGTTCCACTATCTGTCACCCGTGGACGTGCATGGGAGTGGCTGGTGTAGAGGTTATTGGATGTGAAACACTGGTCAACTTGTAAAGTTAATGCTATGCAATACTTAACATAAGTGGGCGCGTTAGAGAAGTTGATAAGGAGCCGCACTGATAATGCCATGAGCACAGTCAGGCGAGTGTTCAATGCCTGGGCTCATCACCTGTTAAGTGAGGAAATATTTCTCCATGCATTCGGGCCTACAAAATGAGATGGCTCTATCACATCCAGACCCATAGAAGGAAATTGCTTGGAGACAAATGTGTATTTTAGTTTAATACATAATTGTGGATTTTACCAACTCTATGCTACCAATGACAATGACAGAAAAAGAGAAAAGAAAAATCACAACAGAAATGAGGTTCCTGAGAAGAAAACTCAACGTATCAAGATGCGATAAGAGCAGAAATGAAGAAATCAGGACTAAAGTGGGGGTTAAAGCAGCACTAGATTTTATTAGAAAGCAGCAAGTCAAATGGTTTGGCCATGCAAGTAGGTTACCAGTCAACAGCATACCATAACAAGCAATGATGTACAGACCAGATGGAAACAGAGGAAGAGGCCGACCACGTAAACGTTGGACGGAGGGAATAGCAGAGTCCATGGGAATACCGATATATGAAGCCCATAATCGGGCACTCTCACGATGTTTATACTTCACCTCGATACCGCAAGGTACAAGAGGAACATGATGAGATGAGATGAGACATAATGGTGGAGGAGCAGCTGGCCGAGTGGTTAGGATGCTGGGTTCACCTTCGGGAGACCTGAGTTCGAATCCTCGGTGACGTGTAGATTTTTTCTGCTGGGGGAAAAAAGAAAACCGTAATCTGCACAGTTCATAGCGACTGCACGAGCCAGGCAGCCTTAACTCAGGCTCAAGACCCCTGTGTCCTACGCCGCAAGGTACTATAGGCAGTATCTGACAGTTTTTTAGACATAATTGTGAAGACTGTCTGTTATCAAATTCTAGACCAAATGAAATGAAATAGATTGGTATGTGTGGCTCATGATGGGGAGAGCGGAAGAGATAGAGGAATAACAAGCATAGGCACTGTCCAGGTGAACAGATTCATAGTGGGGAAATTAGTAGGAACAAATTAATAATACGAGGGCAAGTCAATAAGTAAGCCACACAGTTCTGTCGGATGGCAGGTAAATGTAGTTGGTGTTTTCTACAGCTGTCATTAGGTGACAGCAACATCAAAGTTTATATTTCCCTTCGTCAGGTAGCGCTAGGTGTTTGAAGCACATGCATAAAGAAAGTGGCCTCTGTACTTACGGAATGTACAACCACAGAGCAATGTGCTGTTGTGTGTTTGTTTTTTTTGTGTGTGGGCGAAAGGACTGTTTGCAAATGACATTCGTAAAGAAATGCTTCCTGTTTATGCTGACAAATGTTTGTCCCGTAAAGCGGTGCATAGCTGGGTAGACAAATTTTCTCAAAGACGCTCTAAATTTGTTGATGAAATCCAATCTGGTCATCCTGTTGAGATTGCAACAGAAGCATCCATGCAGCGGGTGGAGGAAATGATTAGAGGTAACAGGTGAGTAACGATAGACTCCGTTGCATCAGCAATAGGGTGCTCACATGGTTCAGCATATAGCATAATGCATGATCGATTGAAATTTAAGAAAGTGTGCTCAGGGTGGGTACCCAGACAATTGAAGGAGGAACACAAAATGAACCGATTTGGTCTGTCCTTGCATCATCTCTGTCGATAGGAAGATGAAGGAGAAGACATGCTCAACAGGATTGTTACTGAGGACGAATCATGGGTGCATCACTACCAGCCCGAATCAAAGCGTGCTTGAATGCAATGGAAACATCCTTCTTCGCCCTGTGTCCAAAAATTCAAGGTTACACCATCAGCAGGGAAGGTAATGCTGACAGTGTTCTGGTATTGTCAAGGAGTGCTTTTAACCAATTTCAAGAAGAGAGGTGACAAGGTGAATTCTGAATTGTACTGTGAAGTTCTATCAGTGCCTCATGATGCAATTCAAAGAAAACGTCCAGGCCTGCTAACTAGAGGAGTGTTGCTTCTTTATGATAATGCTAGGCAACATACGGCTTGATTAACTCAGGAGAAAATTAACCAACTAAGGTGGGAAGATCTGGAACATCCACCTTACAGCTCCGACTTAGCCCCTAGCGCCACTGAAAACCGCCTTGGTGGTAGACATTTCGCGAATGAAAAGTGAAGTGAAAACAGGTTTAGAAAACAGAGCACGCAGTTCTATGCAGCCGGTTTGGGAGGACTATAAAGTGATGGAATAAGTGTATCAATATTGTGGAAATTATGTTGAGAAATAAAGGGACAATGTATGTATGAAAATAAACTGGTTTCAAGTTGTTATCATATTTAGTTATTTTTCTACAGCCATTTGTGACTTACTTATTGACTTCCCCTCGTAATAACAAAATAGCAACCATGTATTAAATAAGCTGAAATATATCTAGGCAAACCTTCTGGCGTAGAGAAACAACAGTGGAAGATAAACGCTATGGACCACTGAGTGAACTAAAAATGATGGTGAAATTCATACAAGAGACATTGTAGTTATAGACATTTCAAGCGAACGAAAGAAGACGACTCCTAGTAAACAACACAAACAGGTTCACAGAAAACAATATAGTTGTATACAAAAACACACCGGAATATCAATACAGAAAAATATGAATAAGAAATGCTAATGGACGAATGCAGTCGGAACAAATGACCGTGACAGTGGTTATAAAACACATTTTTGTAAACGCTTCAGATGAATGTCAGATGAGAGAAGAAGGTTATGACAAGACCCCAGACATAAGACTTCAGATTCCAGTTAGTAAGTATGGATATGCTATAGTTTGTCATGAGACTAATAGTGTTAAAGATCTTGTGCATTTAAAAAAAAAAAAATCATCTTATGCAATGTGTCCTTATCATTGGACGTTAGGGAAAGAATTCTTGTTTGCTGCACAGAAACCACTATGTTAATGTGAATTCTGGAAAATTAGTTAAGAAACGGAAACATTTCTTGCAGCCACAAAAATGTGGTTTTTCGTAAGAAATGTGAAAATAACTGAAGGCAGCCAAATTGAGTGATGTGAATGTTTCAAAGTCACCAAGACACAATGATGAAACAAAAGTAGCACAGTACAGTAGCTAGCACGCTTGCCTACCAGGCCAGTGGTCATGTATTTAAATCCTCATTATAGTGGAGTTTTGTTTGTTTGTTATTTACCTAGGCTCCAGCCTAAAATGGGTACCAAGAGATGTTCTTGGAAGTAAAGGTCCTTTACAGAACATCGCTGCCAACCCTTAGTTGCTCATTACAACATGGATGCTAAGTTATAGTGTTACTATTATTTGCTTCACATTTGTGCCCTGGTAACACATGGACAGAGTTGATGCATTGGGTCAAATATATTGTCTGTGTAAATTATCTTTCTTCAGCTGCAATGTGCAATAGCTAGAGATGATGCTTTTGGTCTCTCTATGACAGTCAGAGCTTCTTTTTTTGCCCTTGAGATTCCTGGTGGAGTAAAGACCAACAGCCATACATACCAAGGCTGCTGTAGGCCAGTTCATGACTGGCTGGATGTTGGTAGCTATTTTCTATAGTGTGAGATAGTCATTCTCAGACCAATTGTCTGTAATGGCCTTTAATGACATGCATTGGACAGGAGACGTACTTCCACTTTGGGACCCTGTTAACACACAGGGGGCAGTAAGAGCTGGCAGGAGTAACATTGTCTATGAATTATTTCATGTGTGCTAGAAGATGGTATATCACAGGGTGAACATGGCCTGGCTGTGTATAGTTAATGGCTGACATCAATATAGTTGACAAACTCCGCGTTGAAATATGTAAAAGGTTTATTGAATCATCAAATACATTTTCTTGCTGCCGATGTAAATACAGACATCTTTGCTCCCGTTCTAATGGCCGAACTCCTGTTGACGCGTGAGCAACCCCTGGATACCTAAACCCATTCGTGCTCACGCGTTCACTAACTCTATTTCCCCATTAGTTAATGAATGCGCAGCATTCATTAACTCTCTAACTACTAACCTAAATCCCTTACTGTTATATACCTCCCCTTCTGCAAGAAGACTTTTTCTCTGGAAAAGTCTCAACTCTACCCCTTAAACACTTACTCACTACTGAAATATTGAAATATTTCTTCTTCTATACCAAATCTGTCCAACAATCCCTCAACATATATTTCATAATTCAAATCTTATCCTCCTATCTCATCATAGCCAAACGCTATCCAGAGACATACTTTATACAATGTCAGTAATACAAAACCCTACTATAAACTCTCTACAAAACTCTCTACAAACTTCTTTACAAAATTCTCTTCAAAATTCTCTACAAGCGAACCGCTTTTAAAATGTCCATCTAAATTATGATTGACAAAAATTGAAGATATTTTCCTTATCTTTTCTCACTTAATCACATTCTCACTATTCCAGGATAGACAGAAAAAAAATCTAGTTTAGATTGGTTTGGTGCGCACCGAAGAAAATTAGAAAGTAAGAAAATAGTAAGAAGTAATCACATTTCTCTTCCCATGCATTCTCAAAACTTTATAAAATAAAGTTTTCAAAATTTATCTTCATTCCCGTCAATAATAATTTTTGATATCAAAAAGTTATGTTAATCCAAAACTAACCTTTTGTATTATTCACCTCGTCAAGTTCAACCATTCCTTCAAAACCTCCAAATTATTAATATACTGTTAAGCACAGTCTTCTTCTTCCAGAGTCCACTTATTTAAATGCCAAAATTCAACCTGGCATTCCCCCATATACTCCCATTAAACGCTGTTCAACCCAGCTCCTATTTCAACCCCCATCTACCCAGCTATACAGTATCGCCCGTCATTCCCCTCATCCATGGCTTTAAATCCATGTATTTACATTATGAACCGTCTAATGCAGTCCCTAATTCAATCCCCAAACCATTTTTAACGGTTTAACTCTTTCCAACCCCCATGTAATTATCAATTGTTGCTGACAACCCCAGCCACTTTTAAATATACTCCTCCATTACTTTCCCTACAACATACTGAGTTACTTCGCTAATCACAACAAACTTTCCCCTTAACTCAATAATGTTTCACCCTCAATTTCTATTTATAAACGTTATACACGTTAAGCAACTTAACGAAGCATGGCCCTAACTCCATGTTTCATATTTTCTGCAAGCTCCCAAGAACAACTCTTCATTTTTCCCCATAACTGAACGTCAACGTAGAAATTATTTTAAACACACCCAGGGTAACTCAAGAAACAAAATTAAAATTTTGTAAAAATAACCAGCTAAGGTAACATATCATCACATTTTATAAAGAACAACTGAAGTCAAAACAATAGAGCAAACAATATCACCCCCCTCATTCTTTGACATCATTTTTATCCCCACACATTATTCAAACTAGACATATGTGATGCAATGAAAAATCATATATATATATACATACACCATAATATATCATTTTTGGACTACTAATCAATTATTTTCCGTCTAAGAAAAACTCAACACTTCAAACTTAAAAATCAAAATGATAATAAAGCATATGTCAATTACTCCTAACTTAATACAATATCATGTCTACTCATCACGACAACTCTCAAAAACTCTTAATTAAGTTATTTGCTAACCTTCTTCATTTGAAATTCACAATTACCGTGTCCAAGTTCTTTTTCTATCTGCAATCTGCAGAATATTCTACCAAGCTATTTGTCACTTCTGCATTTTCTTAATAACTCCAAATTTTTTTCTATAAGTGCAATCTCTACATCAATGTCTTCATCTTCTCGAGGAGAAATATCTTCTTTCATAGCACCATCCTCATCAGTTTATGACTCTTCATCCATCTCTTGTTCCGCGTCTGTAAACCCATTACTAGCAACTGCTAATCTTTTCCTTTCTAAATCTAATCTAATCTTTCTACCTTGATGTCTTAATGATCTTTCAAATAGTGGCATATCTTCATCGCTTTAGGAATTTTCTCTAAATTTTCTTTGCCTCTTAATTTCTCTTTCTTTCTGTCTATCTAACTTTCTTTTTACTGCCTGTCTAGTATTCATAAATGGAGCGTCTATTTTTTTTTTTTTTGGATCGATTCTTCACTAATATAACCGTCATACCTGTTGTTTTCCTCCGTCACAATCGTTTTTGGTATTGTTTCTTCTTGTTCACCAGTAGTAGATGCTGTTATTATTTGTTTTTGTACCAATTCTCTCCCATTATCTATAGGTATCGGATATTCAGTTCGTCTGACAATCTGTCCATCTGAAAATAATTCTTCTGAATAATAATTGTTATTATTATCCTCAGCATCTTTTTCTTCATTATCCCGTCTTAAATGTTCTACATGTGAACGTGCAACATGCCCTGTAATTTGATTTTTTATAGTATATGATACTGGACCCTTTTTTTCTAAAATATAATATCCCGGAACCCAATGAGCATCAAACTTAGAGTTTCTCCTATGTTTTTTGTAATAAACTCTATCACCTATGTTAAACTCCTGTAAGTGTGCGTTTTTATCTGCGTATTTCTTCTGTCTTTCTCGAGCCTTAATTATATTATTTCTTAAACATATATGTGCTTTGTGCATTTCTTGTAAAATCATTTCCTGAAAATCCTCCCCCATATATTTTCTTCTAGGCTTCAATAAATTGTCAATCGGTAATATTGGTACTCTTCCATGTAGTAAATAAAATGGTGAGAAACCTGTTCCTTCATTTTGGTGTGTACGGATCGCCCCCAGTGCTGTTCCCAAATAAAGATCCCAATCCATATCGTGTTCTTCTACATTTTTCGCCAGTATATTGTACAATGTTCTATGTTGTCTCTCATTTTTGGCATTTGAAGATGGTCTGTAATACGAAGTTTTTATTTGCTTTATATTCAAATCTTTTAACAATTTTTCAAACTTTCTATTGACAAATTCTTTCCCATTGTCTGTAAGTATTGTCTGTGGACACCCAAACCTTGGTATAAATTCTTGTAAAAACATATTTATAACAGAATCAGAACTCTTGTCTGGAATTGGATAGACTTCTGGCCAGAGACTATATGAATCTATGATATGTAGTAGATATACATTTCCCGATAATGTTTGTGGATGAGGACCTGAAATATCCAAACTCACTTTCTGCATTGGAAATTGAGGAATATCTGTGTCTTGTAAGGGACATTTAATTATCTTCATGTTTCTTAACCTACACTTTTCACATGCATCAACATATTCATATACGCTTTTAAATAAGTTCGGCCAGTAATATTTACTGCTAATAGCTTTAACTAACTTATCTCGTCCAAAATGACCATTATTATCATGATATGCCTTTAAAACTTCCCGTTCTAAATGTTTCGGAATATATTTTCTCAATCCTTCCCCTTTTTCACCGACATAATATAATTGATTGTCTTCTTGTAGCTCTAAGAATTTTCTTTTAAAACTATTTTCCCCTGTTTCTTTCAATTTTTGTTTAATCTGTATTATTTTTGGATCTAATTCCTGTTCATTTTTCATATTAAAATGCATCAACTGTGTATCTTCCTCTATTGGTTCAGAATCTTGTTCTGTCTGTGAGCTTTTACAATTTATTTTAGCAGAATCTAATATATTTACTTGCCAATTCCTGTCGTCAATTTCTGGTTCTCCCTCATCTTGAGTAGTGGTTTCAGATATTGTTGTATGTGGAATTCTAGACAATAAATCAGCGCATGTATTATCTTTTCCTGAAATATACTCTACTTTAGCGTTGTATCCCTGTAAATTTAGTGCCCATGTTTGTATTTTCCTATTTTGTATTGGTGCTTCTAATATAGACTTTAATGGCATGTGATCAGTTTTAATAATGAAATTGGCGTTATGTAGATAATAATTAAGTTTTTGGAGAGCATAGTGTATAGCGTAGGCCTCCTTCTCAATAGTCGCCCATTTTCGCTGAGATTTGCTAAGTCTATGTGACAAGAAATAGATTGGTCTTTCATTCTTAACTCCTGGTATTACTGAGTCTTCTCCTTCATACGGTTGTGTTAAACATGCTCCTATGGCATTATCTGAAGCATCTGTATACAAAACCAATTGTTTATTTAAAACTGGATGTGCCAATAGTGGAACTGTTGTTAAGCTATTTTTTTAAAAATCGAACGCCTTCTGACAATCTTCAGTCCACTTAAACCTTGCATATTTACAGGTCAATTTTATAATAGGTTCTGCTATCTGTGCAAAATTTGGAACGAATTGTCTATAATACCCGGTCATACCTATAAAAGCTCGAACTTCTCTCACGTTGGTCGGAGAAGGTAAATCTCTAATAACTTTAATTTTATTTTGATCAGGCTTAATTCCCTCTCTATTAATGATGTACCCTAAATATTTGGTTTCTGTGTTTAAGAATTCACACTTACTCAATTTCAACTTAACATCGTGTATTCTTAGCCTATCAAATACCAATTTTACATGTTTTAGATGATCTTGTACATCTCGTGATGTATATATTAAAATATCATCTATATATGCCAACGCAAACTTTTGAAACCCACGTAATACTTCATTTATTAATAACATGTAGTGAGATGGAGCTGTGTGAACTCCGAATGGCATTCGTAAAAATTCGTAAGAACCCATATGAGTACAGAAAGCACTTTTCTTTTGAGCATCCTCCGACATCGGGATACACCAGAATCCTGATCTTGCGTCTAGTGTAGTGAAGAATGTAGAGCCATTAAGTAAGCCCAAAATATCATCAATCACCGGCAATGGGTACGCTACATTCTTAGTAATTGTATTCAACGCCCGGTAATCACAACAGAATCGATGTGAACCATCGACCTTGGTCACAATTACAATCGGAGATGACCACTCAGACTTCGATCTTGTTATTATTCCCGCTTTTAACATATCTTCAATTGCCTTCTCTACAATCTCTCTGTTTCTTAAAGTAGCTCTATATGGTTTTAAACTAATTGGTGGATGATTTCCAGTGTCTATTTCCATTGTAACTGTTTTAGTTTTTCCCAATTCTAAGTCATTAATTGCAAAAACGTCTTGGTTTTCTTTCACCAATTGTTCTAATATTTCTTTATTCTCCGGTGGGGCTTTTAACTGTGATAACAATTCTTGTTCTCTTGTTCTTTTGTCTACTGTATCTATTTGAGATGGATATTTTTTTAATGTATGGATCAATTCATCATTCCGTCTTTTCCAGCTTCTTTTATAATTATTTCTGACATTATTTCTGACCATGGGAGTTTCTGAATAATCATTACTCAACCTATTTTTTTTTCTGTAGTTAATATGTTTGTCACAGGGCTGATCGCTAGCGGCCGCTAGGTCACTGTAGCGCGGCCATCAGATCAGCTCAGCTGCGCTCTTGCTCGTTGTATGATCTAAGAGTAAGCTGTACACTGAGTGTGTGTGTTCGTGCCCACATCAGACGACAACAACACGACAACCATCACAGCGAAAAGGACTCAAGTAAACTCTGGTGCAGTGACAATCAACAGTATATTGACCGTTGGCAAGACATAAATGAAGTACTCACATGTCTACGATGCTGATGCCTTCAGGCACTCACACCCGTCAAACATTGCCTCATCAGTCTCACAATACACACTGTCGACCCGGCTACAGTCCTAACTGTCTAGGTTACCTTCATGCTATCTTACCCGATGCTAGAAGCATTTACACTATCCCACTCGGGTGTCAGAAGCTAAACCTGATCCATGACACCTCGTCCGATGCCTGCTCGTGTAAGTAGTTGCGATGTATTGTGCAGTGTCCTCATGTGAGTGGAGTGCATGCGTGCCTTGGAGGTACAATGTTCCAATGTGCCTGCTAGATGTGAGTCCTCTCAATGCTGGCCACCAACTGCCCCACGACAACCGTTTTGTTGTTAATCTACGCACTTATGACGTCGCCCTTGTTCCGTCAAAGTGCTATATGGTGCTCTTCTTCCACTTTCATCCTCTAGTGCACTTGCCTACTATTTTAACTCTGTCTGGCTGTCATTCAGGCCATGACAATGTTATCATTATTATACGCTACTTTAAGCGATTACACAGCCTCTATATAATTTAATATTTTTTCCTGTATTGTTTAGGAGCATCACTGGAAAGTTGAGATGTTTATCTAATATTATTAACCCATCGGTGACTTCCAAGCCAGGTTCATCTATTATTTCTCTCTCTAATTCCGTTATTTTAACTGTTTGTCCAACCGAAAAGTACGGATTTTGTTTCATTTTTGCCTGTATTAAATTAACCGTTTGTGGTTTCAAATTCATGGTCGTTTTAACTCTAACTAGTGTCGACACATGCATATCCTCTTCTAAATCTACGTAAACATCTTGGAATTTTAATTTATGTAAATCAAAATAAAGTCTCACCCCATTTTTCACTAAAAAATCTCTACCCAATATCATATTTCTATTTAAATCCTTGACTACATGGAACATATGCCTAACATTTATCCCTCCTAATTTAAAATTTATCATCGTTTGACCAAGCACTTCTAAATTTTGTCCAGTTACCGAATGAAGATTATCCTGATTTCTATATATTTTGAAATTTTTTAATATTCGATATAAAAATGTTTCTTTAATCACACTAACTTGCGCTCCCGAGTCAACTAATGTTCTAATTTTATATTTCCCTATTTCTATAATACATGAACTAGGATCAATCATATTTAGTGACAACTGTTTTATCTCCCCAAGTTGAGGCCACTTCTTGTATTTTTTATTTCTAAATGTCCTACTATACCCATCATTTGGATTTTTAATATATTTATTCATCTTTTGGACCTTACTATTTCCCCCCCCCCCCCTACTGCCGATCCTGTTCAGTAAGCGGGATGCCAATTTCCCTGATCTCCTGACCTTATAAAATTTCTCTGCACCTCTTCATAATTCCCATTTGATGATCTACCATTTACAGTTCTATTCTGTGTACTAGTCTGAGCACATCTATTATTTTGTGTATTCGACTGGACACGTCTGTTACCACAGAAGCGAAAAATGTGTCCACGTTGGCCACACCCCCAACAAACCACATTTGTTTTATTTGTGTTACCTACCATCTCTCTTACAGTATTTCTCACTTGTCCTTCTCTACCTTGATTATATACGTTACTGTTTCTTTGTAACATCTGTATTTCTCCCCTTCTTCTTCTCCATCCATATCTATACTGTCCTATTTCCATAGGTTCTTCAATTCTATCCTCTGAACTACTACCTAACTCTCGTCCTACCCTCAATCTAAACCTTCTTCTCAAGCTCTCCTCTTGTATAGCTATATCTACAGCCTGTGACAACCTTGCAGGATTTTCTCTCATTAATTTAAATTTCAGTCCATCTGACCTAATCCCATCAACAAAAATCCCCACCAACACCCGTTCAACTTCCTCAGCTCGGACATGCTGACCCAAAAATGACTCTTCGGCTAAATTGATCAGCCTATCACTGTATAATTGCACACTTTCTGTAGTATTTTGTCTCGTCTGTCGCAACACTGAGAATGCGTGTTGAGGGTCAGTAATCTCTGCATATTTGTGAGCTAAGTCGTCTTTGAATTGTTCCCACGTTTCACCTCCTCCAGCTTCTAGCTTTCTTCTTATATGATCAGAAACAGGACTTGCACTAGTTCTATAAGCCAAATTCTTTTTATCTTCATCTGTAGCGTTCACTAGATAAGCATGTTTCTCAATGGATACAATCCATTTCTTAAAATGACTCGCCTGTCCATTAAACCTCTCAACATCACTGACTACACTTTGCTGTCTTAACACCGAGTCCAACTTTGATATTGCCCTACCAACTCCACCAAGTACTTGTGAAAGATCTTGGACTTCCATTCTAAAAAAAATCTGAAATGGAAAATACAGCAGTACCAAACAATCTAATATATTAATATGTCCTAAATCAAGCAGTTGAAAATCTTAACCTAAAATTTAACAATACCTGCTATACTTATAGTCCTGTCGTTTATCCAATCGTTTTTCTTCTTCAAAACTGATGATCTGCCGTTTTAAAAATTTTTAGAACAATTCCAGCGTCTCACAGAGTATGGTTGTCGTCCAATCGAAAAAAGAATGAAGGAGTATGACGCCCAATCGACAATTATTTGACGGTTGTCTTCTTCTCTCGCGGGAAAAGAAAAGGAAGAGCCTCTGGATTCCTCACTTCAATCGGTATTCTTCGTGCCGCTGATTGTAGAAAAACGGAAAAACTAGCGTATTTGCTAGATTCCTCTCTTCAATCGGTATTCTTCATGCCGCTGATTGTAGAAAAACGGAAAAACGAGCGTATTTGCTAGATTCCTCTCTTCAATCGGTATTCTTCGTGCTGCTTCAGTGATCTTTTGATACGCCAGAATTCAGGGATTGCAGTTATGACCAATCTCGAATGGAGTAAATTTTCATAAATAGTAGACTTTCCTCAATCAGAGACAACGATCGAGAACAATGATCAAATGAGCCGACTCAATATAAGCGTTGACCAACAACTCCGGACTTTATCTTCAGACAACCAAGGTCACCTTCAATGAACTTCAGACGATAACGGTTAAATCGACAGCTCCAGCAAGACCAGATTTCACGGCAGCATATCTGGAACATCAATATGTTTCGAAAAGAACGGCCAGGTCAACACAGGATTCAACAATGACGATGGCTGCTCTGTTCCACCACTCGGAACATTATGTGTTGTGTGGCGGTTTTAACAAGCATCAGCCCCATCATAAAGACTTGAAGATACGACACAAGTTGTTCCTCAAGAGTGTAGGACTTCAACACAACCTTCCATGACTTTTGTTGACTTCTATACTTCTATTTGATTCATTTTACGATGACCTCTGTGATCGGTAGTGGCCGCGACAGCACGATTCAGAAGTCCTGGTATATTCGGCGCCAAATCAGGTCATATCACAGGGTGAACATGGCCTGGCTGAGTATAGTTAATGGCTGGCATCAATATAGTTGACAAACTCCGCGTTGAAATATGTAAAAGGTTTATTGAATCATCAAATACATTTTCTTGCTGCCGATGTAAATACAGACATCTTTGCTCCCGTTCTAATGGCCGAACTCCTATTGACGCGTGAGCAACCCCTGGATACCTAAACCCATTCGTGCTCACGCGTTCACTAACTCTATTTCCCCATTAGTTAATGAATGCGCAGCATTCATTAACTCTCTATCTACTAACCTAAATCCCTTACTGTTATAGGTACAGTTGACTTTTTTTTTTTGGGGGGGGGGGGGGGGGGGGTTCCAGTGCTGTATAGATGTAATAATTTCATTTCTAACAAACAATGCTAACAACAACATTAACCAAACATATCTCATTGTTTATATGTTTATTTGTTAGGCAAGCATGACTAAACTGGATAAACCATTGCAACCAGTCCTTGTGCTAAAACATTAATTATTTTGTAATTCCAGTGATTAACAAGAGAGTTGTCAACTGGATTGAGAGCAAGGCCTCTTTTGGGGACCCTATCAACCATCAGCAGTACATGATTGATCAGTATCTGCCATATAAAAACAGGTACTTTATCATCTTCTTATTTGATAATAACACTGTTGCATATCTCTTTTGTAGCTCATTATGTACCAAGCAATTCACCATTTACTGACCAGTTAATCCTTACTGTTAGTGTTACTTCAAATCATATTTGTTGACCAGTTAATCCTTACTGTTAGTGTTACTTCAAACCAAAGTGTCGCTGATCATGCGTCATGCCTGTATGTGCTGTCTTTCCCACCCACAATACAAGGGGCTTCTCATAAGTCTTTAGCCTGACCATGAAGGAGTAGGCAGAGACAATTGAAATTTGTTACAGTGTTTATTCCTTCTTAATTTAGCCATCACCTGAATTTATGCATTTCTGCCATCTCTGCGTGACCTTGAAAAGACCTTCACAATAAAGAAACCTATTTTTTGAACTACACCAGTTATCACAAGCCAGTATGACATCTTCGTCACTGTCAAAACGATTTCCTTTCAGCTGTTTTTTTAAGATTTGGAAAAAAGAAAAATTTCTGGTGGAGCCAAATCTGGAGAATATGCTGGGTGTGGAAGATGTTCAATATTTATATCGTTGGCAGTTTGCAGCACAAGCCGTGCTTTATGGGAGGGCGCGTTGTCATGAAGCAAAGCAGAATTTGCGAACGCGCTATCCCACGTTTTCTGGTCACAGCCTTTCTTAGTTTGATAAGGAGATCTGCATAATACTGCCCATTAACCATGTTGCCATGAAGCATGTAATCTTTCAATATGACATCTTTGACGTCCCAACAAAAAAAAACAGTCAGAATCACTTTTCTTGCAGATTTTTGTGTTCTTGGCTTGACATGATTTTGCGAGCCCGCGGTTTTCCACTGCATGCTGGCAATTTTGGATTCTGGGTCATAATGGTGATTCTAAGTCTCATCTACTGTCACCATGGTCGTCCACATGTTGAGCAACTGGCCACAGCAATCAACCCGTGTTTGTTTCTGTTCACATGTCAGCAGGCGCGGGAAAGCGGGCACACACTTTTCTCATGTTCAGTCTTCTGTTGTGTAAAATTCTAAAAACTGTACTCTTACTCAGTTTTGCTGAACCCAATATCTCTGCAATTGTCATTTTTCTGTCCTGGTATATGATTGTCTTCATTTTTGCAGCATTTGCATCATTGCACTCCGAGGGCGGTCGTCCTGATCTTGGCAGATCAGCATCATGGGAACGGCCACACTTAAACTGCAAACACCAATTTTTTTACGGAAGCATACGAAGGACAGACTTCCTCAAACACTGGCTCCATCTCCCTGTGTATTTTTGTAGGTGTTTTTCCCTGTAACATCAAGAATTTTATCAGAGTCCTGGCGTCTGATTTCTGCATTGTTCTGACAAACCATTGGATGTGCAGATCTGGCCAATAGGGTGTGCTGTGCTATACACCATATCGAGAAAACCAGTTGAGGAGGGACATTCATAATTCATATGTCCATTACAAATTGAATTAGCTATACATGTGCCAAATTTCAGTTTTCTCCGCCTACTCCTTCATGGTCAGGCTAATGACTTATGAGGAGCCCCTTGTGTATTGTAGTGCATGAATGCTGATTTTTCACATGCCATTTGGGTCTGTTGACCTGTTATACTCTACGGTTAGTATTACTGTGAACAAATCACTGTATCACCAACATGTAACAGCTCCTTTGCAAAATGTTGCTCATAGCATGGCCTGCTGGAAAGATTCTCCTTCTATTGCCAGTTCCCCTGCCTTATGCATTTTCATGCCCATCTCCATGACCAAGTGGTGTCTGCAATGTCTTATAAATCATCTCCATGCCCAAGTGGTGTCTGCAATGTCCTGTAAATCATTTCCATGCCCAAGTGGTTTCTGCAATGTCCTATAACTCATCTCCTTGCCCAAGTGTTGTCTGCAATGTCCTGTAAATCATCTCCATGCCCAAGTGGTGTCTGCAATGTCGTGTAAATCATCTCCATGCCCAAGTGTTGACTGCAATGTCCTGCAAATCATTTCCATGCCCAAATGTTGTCTGCGATGTCCTATAAATCATCTCCATGACCAAGTGGTGTCTGCAATGTCCTATAAATCATCTCCATGCCCAAGTGTTGTCTGCAATGTCCTATATATCATCTCCATGACCAACGGGTGTCTGCAATGTCCTATAAATCATTTTCATGCCCAAGTGGTGTCTGCAATGTCCTATAAATCATCTCCATGCCAAGTGTTGTCTTCAATGTCCTATAAATCATCTCCATGCCCAAATGGTGTCTGCAATGTCATATAAATATTCATTGCTTAACCCCTGCCTTGTCTTTCACGGACCATGCCATCCAAATCACTGGTGTTAAATGGGGCCAAAGTATTTCAGTTTCGATGACACACTGCGTTTACTATCTGGTCTGTTATCAGTTATCAGTTGGGTATCTTCATTGCACTCCGGACAGGTCCATGGGTGTTCAGATCCTCCCCCAGCATATGCGTCAGCGTCCAGTGGCTAACAGTGCCAGTTCTGTGTTGGTTGACGAGGCTCCTCGTTAGTAGTGAAGTAGGTAAAGGATCCACATAATAATAGGAATAGGCGGGCTGGAAATAGGAAAGGTGGAAATCGTGCTGGTAAAAAAGGATGGGAAAGATGAAAGTGGGTCGTGAAATTTTTGATGGGTGAAAAAAAGTGGCGGGGGTGTTATGGAAAATCTGGAAAGTAGTACCGGGGAGTTATCCATTTATTTTTGGTCGGCGAAGTATAACAGAGTGTCTGTCTCTGTTAAAGGGGATCTAGGTGGGCGTGCATGGGAAAAAGGGTCTAACCTTCAATGCACGCGTGAGCACCCCGGGGAGATGTAAAAGTAACTAGGGATGCTCACGCGTTAACGTAAGGGTAGGAAACGTATTAGTTACTAGCCAGCAGTCTTAGCGGGAGGTCGCATAGAAGTCGTCATCTGGTATGTTGGGTTGGCTGGACCCCTGTTGCTTGTATACGATATATTCAGAGTGGACTATTATTAAGAGCTTGTAATCTTGAAGTTACCCCAATAAATGCTATACGTCGGGAGACTGCTGGAGTTGTGTTGTCACTGAAACCATCGACTTTATCACTTCGCTATACTGTTATAGAAGTGTGGGAAAATCTCGGGCGGGTGTGCCGGTGGTCGGTTCATAACAGAACGGGGTATATGAGGGGTGGAAAAAAATTCATTAAGTAACGGGTTGTAAAAACGTTGGTGAGTGGTGTGTTAAAATATTTTGAACTGTTAGCACATTGGCGGTGTGCATTAGTAGGATAAGAAGGAATAGTTGCGGTGGCGATAGTAGTGGGTATGGGTTACTGAAATTAGTTGATAAGGGGTGGTATGTAGAGGGTCGTAGTTGGGTGTAGAGAGTGTGGGATTCGAGCCGGCAGGAGGAAAACAACTACTGGTGACGGGTCGAAGTAGTCCTGTCGGCATATGGAGGTGGTAGGTTTGAACCCCGGTCACTATATGTTATGTTGTCTCTTTTCTGTGATGTGTTTGAAGTCTGTGAGAGTAATTAAGGAAAAAAATAGGAAGAGGTGTTATGGAGTAAAAAGTTGTGTCGACTTGTCTCTACTTCTCGTGTCTGTAAGGATTCATAAATTTTAAACGTGTGATGATAAGAGGTGTTATGTAGAGGGTCGCATTCACTATCAGCTGAACAAAAGTAAAGAGGGTCGTAGTGGTTTATAATCATTAGCTGATAAGAGGTGGGGTGTTATGTAGAGGTTCATATTCAGTATCATCTGACAAAGTAAAGTAGGAGTCTGGTGGGGTGGACTGGGATTAATACTGAGGGGATGGTGATCTAATTCTGAGTGGGTGGGGTGATGTATGGAGGACTCCGCTGTAGCATCAGTGGTGATGGTGGGGTTGTCATTGTTTGTTGTCGGTGTCTGTGGGCTCGCAGAACACGCCGCCTGAAGAAAGGAAAGACTAGCCTGATCTTTGATTGTCAATACGGTTCGGATCACATCCCCCAGATGGGCGTCGACAACCTCTCTGAAACTATGACCTATACACGTATGAGGCAGTTGCTTGCATAACCACACAAGTACAGACACAAGTTCAGAGACATCACAAAAAACAAAGACACACTTGTACATACAGACATCCCAAGTACAGACACCCAAGTACAGAGGACAGACAAACACACGTAAGACACACTCACCCATACACACTTGATACATACAAATACACATACAGACATCACAAGTACAGACACATGAACACAAAGACAGACACATACACACTTGTACACACGGACAAACACAACTACACACACCCATCTCCTATCATTACTACTGTCACCACAACAGCATCTATACACAAGTACACACACTCACACACAAGTACAGACAACCCATACCATTACTACTGTCATCACAACTATACACAACCACACACAGACACACTCACCCATACACACTTGATACACACAAATACAAAGACAACCATACAGACATAACGATTGCAGATACAAACACACGTACAAACATGTACATACAGACATCACAAGTGCAGACATCCATATCCTCTTCCTTGCCCACAAGAATATCACAAAATACACAAAGCACATACCATTTTTGTTAACGAACGCGGATGTCCGAGACAACCCATACGTCATCGGTGCCATATGAAAAAGTCATTAAGTGGTAGCGTGAGTCATCGGTCACATGAAGGAGGGCGGGCGGTTGCGTGAGAAAAAGCCTGTCTACAAAACTGCCACGTCAGCTATAAAGTGTTGTGTGCAGAACCAGTGTATAAAATAGACGCCGTCTCCTCATTTGCTCTACACCAGTTCACATGCTGACTTGGGTAGCTACATAGGTATTTTTGAATCAGGGTGGTGTGAGCATTGTTCGTGTAGTGAGCAGATATTGTTCACGTGCTGGCTTTTCTAGCCTTCGCTACAGAGGTATTTTTGTGAATCAGGATGGTGTGAGTCGCTTAGCCTTATTCGTATCATCGGCATCTGATTGTTGATAAACCAGTGAAACATATATTGTTGTGCTTACATCAGAACTTTTTTGCGGTTGTAAGAAAAACAAGTGAAAGTGGTTTGTAAAAAGCGAAAGTATTGAACACAGTTGTGTGACTTATTCATATACCACCACGTTTATCGATATGGCCACCAAAGCTACTTTCCTGTGTTCAGTGTGCGACAAAGCCTATTGTTATAAGTATAACCTTAATCGCCACATTCGGACCATTCACACCCGTGAGGATCAACCACACTTATGTCATATCTGTGGACAACTTTTCAATAGAAAAGGCAATCTACAACGACACATACCAGCACAGCATCAGCCACGTATGAATACACCAGAACCAAACACTGCATCTCCATCAACAACATCATCACATCAGAGAACACCACCACATGTATATTTACGGCATCCTCGTAGTGTAACGCAAGTACCAGACTGCCACCACTGTGCCACGTTTGACTTCAATGATAAGCGTACCCGCCAAAATGGGACCATTCATAATGATGAAATATATTCGTGTCAGTTACGTGACAATCTATACAATTCGAACCTACAACGTTACTTACGAACACAGCACCAGACATCACGAGAAAGGACGACACCATTAGACACCCCGTACAAGGACCTGATATGACGTCCACTCATAGTAGCAGAGGATATCCAACCAAATGATAGGAACAGCTTGGCAGCCCTTAAGGCGTACTGCAAGGACCTGTCGCTTATGCTACCCAATCAAGTGGTAGTATTAGAAAAAAGTGTCGACCACCGCTACCGGGTGATTTTGGTATGACACATTCATAAAAAGAAGTATTCAGATATCTTGTGTGATATCTCATGTGTGATGACCTCGACAACAACAGTGTTGTTTTTGATAGTCCTATGTATGATCAGAGCCTGGAGACAGGCAGGACTACTCAGACAACTGTATACCCAAGACTGAAGATCACTAAACCAGAATCAAATGGTGTTGAATCAAAATCTTCACTAACCATGTATGTCATTGATTTTTTCTTATGACACTGATATATCACTAAACTGTTTTTGATGAATATGTTGTGAACACACCACACATATTTTGGTGATAAAATATTGAAACCAAGTTTTTTGTTTGTTGATTTTTTCTTTAGTGGTTTTGTTTTTCATGACGTTGTCTTTTTTCTTGTCGGAGAGGGATGAACAGAGACACATACAGACATGTACAGAGACATTTGATACAGACATGAACAAATTCGGGAGGAAAGTTATGGCAAATACAGACATATGTCTGTCAAATGTATGAAAACGTAGGAAACTTTGCTAACCAAATACGGAAAGATACTGACCAAAATACGAAATGTCTCGGCCAAATGTATGAAAAGTATGAAACATTTGTTAGTCAAATGGGGAAAATGTTGGCCAAATACAGAAATAGCTCGACCAAACTTATAAAAATCTAGGAAAAAATATTAGCCAACACAACTATAATGTTGACCAAAGTTATAAATATCACATCCAAACTTATGAAAACTAGGAGTTAATCAAATGTGAAAAAATATCGACCAAGTAAAGACATATTTCAACTAAACTTATAAACTTGTCAGGAAAACTTATGAAAAGAAAAGAAAATCTGTCAGCCAAACTAAGAAATAGGTATGGAAAAGTAAGAACTATGTCGACCAAGCTAAGAAAAATATGTGTTAGCAAAATTAGGAAAAAATGTAACTTCTGTAGTCAAACGTGTCTTGAACTTTTATCTGAAAAGACATTTCACAATACATAATCATCAACGTCACCACTTTCCTTATTTTACATTACCGAAAAGCTTCAACTTCACCGTATCTGCTACACAAACCCTTATATCCCAAATTTGGGATCTATTAAAGAATACGTAATAGAATGAGATACACAAAGACAACAAGAACATATCAGACAAAACAACTCACAAACCAGACTTAGAACTAAAATTCACTACCGTATCAGATGAACCTCCCAGCCAACAAAACAACTACTACTAGAACACAAACATATCATAATAGAAATCATAATGAAACGAAACACAACCAACACATGACACAGATAAGGACACACAGAGCTTACATCACCAGACAAAACACATGGACTCATGCAAATTTTGCTTCTTGCACTGTAGAATTCTACCAACACTTCTTGCCTATCCCCAAAACTAAACGTCTACCAAGAACACAACCACTGGGCATTTGTCCAACATTATACTCATACCCAAATAAACATACAACAACACAAGATTTTCCCACCTGAAAGATTGTCCCTCTCGTCTTTAGAACAGGAGAAGGCAGAATTTCACACGCATACTTACACATTGTCAGGCATTGGATTTAAATCCCCTACTACTAACATATCTTGATAACTGCAGCCAAAGATTTCATTCCGACCAAGAAAAAGCAACTTAAGCCATGGATTACATCAGACACGTTAGAATTAATAAAACAACGAAGGGAGCTGAAACAGAAAGGAGATGAATCCGATAGCAGGATGAAGTATAAATCTTTAACTCGAGAAATAAGAAAGAACACAAGAAAGGACAAAAATCAATATATACAAGATTGTTGTACCAGAATATAGCAATATCATAAGGCTGGAAGAGATTATGAAATGTTCAAGGAAATGAAGTTATTGACAAGAAATGTTCAACCTCAATTGAATGTTATCTGTGACAAGATGGGAAATACCTTAACAGAATCTAGACAAATTCTAGAAAGATGGCAGGAGTACTGCAGTGGAATGTATGATATGAGTGACAGTGAGGATATGAATGAGATACATGAGCCAATGACATCAGAGACAGAACCTGAACCCTCATTAGATGAAATTGCTTGGGCTATAAGGAACCTGAAGAATGGTAAATCACCTGGATGTGATGAGATACCAGCTGAACTAATTAAAGCAGGAGGAGAAGAAAGCATACACATATATCATGCATTATGTACATAGATTTGGAAATATGGTATATGGCCAAAAGATTGGAAGAGAACTATCTTCATTCCAATACCAAAAAAGGGCAACCTGAAATTATGCACCAACTATAGAACTGTTGCCCTGATAAGTCATGCAAGTAAAATTCTACTAAAAGTCATAATGCGAAGACTTAGTAAGAAAATGGAAGAAGAGATTAACGTAGTTCAAGCTGGATGTAGACAAGGAAGAGGAACAAGAGATAACATATCAACATGCGTTTAATAATAGAGAAGTGCAGAGAATTTAATGTAAACCTATTCTCATGTTTTGTGGATTATTCAAAGGCATTTGACTGTGTACAGCATCAGAAACTTTGGGAAATCATGAGGAATATGGGCTTTCCTTCACATGTAGTACATCTCATAAAAATGCTATATCTAGACCAACAAGCAGCAGTTAGAATAGATGGCAAGACATCAGATTGGTTTGACATCAAGCAAGGAGTCCGTCAAGGCTGCGTGCTGTCACCCTTTTTGTTTAACCTGTATGCCGAAAATGTAATGAGAAATGTAAGAGATGATATAAACAGGGAGCCATATGATGCCTACACAAATGAATAGTGAAAATCACAACTTATATCTTAACATAGCAAAAACTAAGATAATGCATACAGATAAAACTACTATGGAGAAAGAAATATACATTAATGGGAGAAAATTGGAGCTGGTGGAAAATTTTGAATATCTTGGGTCATTGATTACGAATAATGGTGACACAATGAAAGAAATTAAACGGCGACTATCCATTGCTCTTCAAAGACTAAAACAGATGAATAAATTATGGTGTGGGACAGACAGAACTACAAAAATTAGATTTTTAAGAGCATGCATCTTTCCCATTGCAACATACGCCTGTGAGACATGGCCACTTACTAAACAAGCTGAACAGCGCATACATGCCTTTGAGTATAAATGTTATAAACGAGTTCTAAGAATATCTTGGGTAAAGAAAAGAACAAATGCATCCATACTTCAAGAGTTGAATATTGAGGAGGGATGGCTATTAAAGACTATAAAACAAAGAAAATTGAAGTATTTTCGTCACTTTTTTTTTTAA
>JACEFZ010012865.1:0-38587 GCA_014155875.1 Cepaea nemoralis
TTTCTTCTCTAAAAATGTCAAAATTTTTTAAATTGTCCACGTATAATTTCTCTAATCAGTTTATGAGTTTCATTTGTCTCCTGTAGTACTTGGTCATTGATTTTTCTATCTGCCCATGGTATTCTTTGCATTTTCCTCAGAAACCACATTTCTGCAGCCATCAGATGTTTTTCAGCTTGACTGCACATTGTCCAAGTTTCACATCCATTACAAAAGAACAGGCTCTATGTATCCCCTCAACACTCTTTTTCTCGTTTCAATTGACATCTTTTTATTGGTCAGAATGTTTTTCATCTTGCTAAAGGCTACTTTCGCCATGGCGATTCTTGTTCTAATCTCTACAAGGCATCTCCCATCAGATGTTATGACTGTTCTGAGATAATTGTATCGATTCATTTGTTGAAGAATATTCCCATTTACTTGTATATTACGTTGTGGTACTTCGTTCTTCCTAGTGACGACCATAACCTGTGTCTTCTTACAATTTAATTCCAACCCCAGCTGCTCACGGTGTACAACAACCGCATCTACTAATTGTTGTAGATCCTGTGCATTGTCTGCAATCAATACTGTACCATCTGCACATCTAATGTTGTTGTTTCGTCCTCCAATGCTGATTCCATTTATATCTTCTACATTTCTGAAAATATTTTCACTGTACAGGGAAAAAATATCGGGACATTACACATCCCTGCCTAACACATCTCTTAATAGGTTGATATTGTCCCACTTCATTATCAATCCTTATGGCAGCTTGCTGTTACCATGGACACAGAAAAACCAATGAACAAGTCCTACAAGAAACAAATGAAGATCGTAAACTGATTAGAGACATTAGACATAAACGTCAAAGGTTTTTGGGCATGTTATGAGAAGAGATGTATTGGAGAACTTGGTGACAACTGGCAAGATCGAAGAGAAGAGACCAAGGGGAGGACCGAGAAGTAAATACCTGGATGGCATGGCCATGTGGCATGGTCAAGACAGAAACACGGAGCTGATCCACGACTCTGGTGATCGAGGGAGATGGCAGAACATGACCGGCCACTGCTTATCGGCATGGCACATGATGGATGGATTGAATTACAAGTACAGGAGCCATGGTAATGCAGTGGCTAGCATTCTTGCTTGCAGGCCAGCTTGGTGGTCATGTGGTCAAATCTCCATCAAGGTGGTTGTTCTGTTAGGATGAACTAGCCTACGTGAGATAACCTGAGAAGTACAGGCAGCTGGCCAGACACTGACCGCATCGCCCTTCAAGTATGGACTGGTTGTTAACAACTAAGGAGCCAGCACCATATACCTAGTATGTCTCCAGGTGTGACCAGGGAGGAGTCCCTGGCTTTTACCTGATACCCTATCTGGCTTGTGAAAGGGCCCTTTACATGACCTTGTTTTAGAATTACAAATGCACACCTGGCAAACATGTGCCCACGTAATGGTTAACATTTGTGTTTTAGATT
Source organism: Cepaea nemoralis (assembly GCA_014155875.1). NCBI lineage: Eukaryota > Metazoa > Mollusca > Gastropoda > Stylommatophora > Helicidae > Cepaea > Cepaea nemoralis. Next base: position 1,464 of record JACEFZ010012865.1, read on the forward strand.
TCACATACATCATCATTATCTAGCAGGTCCTTTGCAAAATATCACCATCACCATGGCGAGCCAAACAGTTTCTTGACCTCTGGTCATTTCTCCAGCCTTGTGCACTCTCATGCCCATGATGTGTCCAATGTCCATCTTTATGCTGGTCAACCACTGCATCATTGTTCCAGGAACCATGCCCTCCATCATGGTTCTTCCCAAGCCACAGCCACCATCATACGGTCACAGTATTTCAGTTCCGAGACATGATGCTATTTGTGGGTCAGATCTTATAGAACGTCAGTATTTTTCTTCTTCAAGTACCTTTTTGTAACATTCACATAGGAAAGTCTCAATTTTCCTCTTTACTGATTGTGAAATGGCCCCTCACATCTGTATGTTGCCACAGGTAATTGCCAAATCAAATACCATCTATCAATTTTAATGCAGATGCCAGTCCATGTACGTAGACAGAATGAAGAGAGAGTTGGGAAAAAGAGCAGCAGAACATATACTGAATTGGATAGATGAACAAGTAAAAGAATATTCTGAAAACCCAATAAAACCAACTTAAAGAAAACAGCCTGCATCTTCCATCACAAGCTATTTGCTGGACCCACAGCACGTAACTGACAAGCAGAATGCATTCAGTGGATGTACTCCACACAAAATGATTGCATGCTGAATTGTGCAGAAGCTGCTGTGATACACATGTGTAACCATCAACTATGTAAACAAAAAGCATGATAGTCTAAAATTACCATGGTAACTTACACTGAAATACATGTATAGGACTACAGGTTGTGTATTTCAGCTATAAGGATTCATTGTGTGGCTTTATTCTATGTTGATTCATTTCTGTAGCATACATTAGACACCCAAATATGCCACGCAATAGCACAATATGCCAGGCAATAAACTGTTTATTAATTCTCCATGATTCACAGCCATAACTGAGAATATGTTATAATTGATGACAAATAATAGCCAACATGACATATCTAGATGCTTCAAATAATAATTTCACACACATCACATAGCATGGTGACCTTCTGCCTGCTCTGTGACATCATCTAACACATTCAGGATGCCATCAAACACTTCTTCCACAATATTAATCAGTCAAGTGCCATTTCAACCATGAAGCTTGACTACAACGGATCTTCATTTTCCTCTTCTCCTCTGGCTGTACATTCTGATATCTCTTGATGTTATTTTCCCAACTGTATCACTGCTTTTTTTTCTTCTAGTATGGTTTTTATAAGAGTGTCATGTCTTCTAATGTGACCATAATATTTGACGTCAATGGTTTTTTATTCCTTGAGATCTTTTTATTGTATTTTTATTATCTGATTATTGTCCATGCCTCTGAAATCATACTATAGTCATGAGAATAAATAATACTTGACTATTCTCACTAACAACTTTATTGTATCTATTAATACACAATGCGACCATGCATGTGCATTTCAAAAACTGCTAGGTGAAATAGCCAAATGAAATTACTTTAGCCAAGCGGTTTGTGATAACTTTCTAAGAAAGGCAAGAAGGCAACAACATCAGGCGATAACAAGCATATTAATATCACACACTCACCTGGCTTGATGGAAATGTTGGAGGAAAATAGTTGCACTATCAGCCATATTGCTAAAGCCAAGAAAATAAAACTTCTGAAAATAAAGTGGGAGGTGCAAAACATCAATATCAATCATTCAGAAAAAAACAAAAACAATTAGTGCCACACTAAATTAAAAAGGTTTTACAAAGGCAAAAGGATAAACTTGATTGCACTGGGTTTTATCCCTTACGGCCCAGCCTCTTTCCGTAGAGATTTCTGCCAAAAGCGTCAAACAGAGCATGAACTCCATAGCTCCTGTGACTTTTGCGGTTGACAAATGATTGACAGTCAAACAGTATCAGTGACTATGTGTGTTATGTATTTCAGCCAAAGATATGATTCAACTAATCACTTCATGTGATATATAACTCTGCAGTATGTACCTGACCAGATGCAGCAACCTATTGTTTGTGACTTCTGTGTTTAGATTCACTAAGGGAATGCAGTTCTGAAGTCAGATTAAACTGAAACTCAAGCAATACCTAACATAATGTAAACATAGAAATCAGTACACTATAGAACATGTCAAACATCTAGGAACAATTTATGATCAGTCTAATAAGTACCAGGTGCTGCAACAGATATCCAGTCTGCAAAAGCAGAGCCAGCAATCCACTGTGAGAAACTATATAAAGATGAAATAACTAAAGCTATAAAACACCTGAAGGGAGGGGAAAACTACTGGTCCAGATGGTATCTCAGCACAAGCTATTAAAGCCTATATGTACAAGCCAGCTGAATTACTGAACAAATTATTTAATTGTCAGAGAGACTAAAGAAATACCAGCAGATTGGAAAGAAAGATATCTGATGGCACTGCCATAGAGAGAGGATCTTCTTCTTCTTCTTCGTTCATCCGGAGTTTTTTTTTCGGATGTGATTGCGTTGTGCCTGTTTACAGCAGAGCTGCGTTCTTGCGCCGTTAGGCCGACACATCCGACTTCTGCGGGCATTTGTTGACCGGGTTAACCTTCCCGGGGAGAGAGGATCTGAAGGAGTGCAAAAATTATAGAAGAAAATTTTTATTCTCAGTTTCTGGGAAGATAGTATGTAGAATCATTCTCGAGAGCAACAAATTCAGTTGACACAGAATTGGAGGCTGAAAGATATTTAAAAAAAAGTAAAGGTGCAGGATTTTAAACCCCAGGCAGCAGAGGTAAAAGGGATGAAGTGGGAACAGTTTATCAATGAAGTCGGTGGGGATGTGACATCGGGAAAATTCTGGCGGCTGCACTGGCAGACGAAAAGACAGGCGGACAAAGGGGAGGCTTTTCTTGCACGATTTTTAAAACAGACGGATCAGCAAGATAGAGCTATTAGAGATAATGTCAGAGAAGCCTTGTCACGGGTCACTAGGAAGGAGGACTGTGAGATTAAGGTGGAGGATATTAGACAGGTACTGAAGCGGGCTAAAGATACAGCGTCAGGTCCGGATGGGGTGAGGTACTCCCATATGAATAACATAAATGATGGGGACTTGGGGGAGATGGCTCTTTGTTTCAACCTAAGCATCAATTCGGCGGAAATACCCCACGATTGGCTGCATAGCTACCTGGTCCCACTCCCAAAGCCAGGTAAGGATCACTGTCAGAGTCCTGACTATTAGTCGTTAGCTTGAAAAATCAGTCATACACTCAAGACTAATGAAAAGTTCTCGAAATCATTTAAATTACAAAACTGTAACACAAACATCACCAAAACGAAAACAAAAGATAGTACCCGCAGGCTCCAGCGACATTTGGAAAGTCGTAATCTGACTTCCCAAAGGGCTCGGGGAGTTACCGGCCTGGAAGGACACCTGGGCCAATGCGCAACCTTTTGCATTTGATGTCTATGAGGGCTTCCAGGATAAACAGAGACAGTGGCGGTAGCTCTTGACCTGGAGGATGCGTATAACAGGGTTAGGTATGATCGGTTGATATACACACACTGCTGGACATGGAGGTCTGCCCTTGCCTTGTTAGATGGGTTGCGGCGGTCCTTTATGAGCGTAAGTTGCACTGCACATGGGTTCTTGGACTTCTGACCCTTGTACTATTACACCTGGGTTGCCGCAGGGATCTGCCTTGTCCCCGGTGCTCTTTAATGTCTACACCAGCAAAATCGCAGTTATTGAGACACCGGGTGTGGGTAGAATCTTGACATTTGCAGATGATGTGCTGGTGTACAGACAGTGCAGAGACAGCCAGTTAGGCGAAAGACTTACATGTGGCAGTAAATGGGTGGCAGAGTGGCGCAGGGGCCGTTATAAACCCAGACAAGGCATCGGTTGTGTGGTACTCCCTGGATAACCAGATCGCCAAGGCAGATGTCCCAGGTATTATGTTGAATGGATGACCTCATAGTCGAGAGAGTAAATTGAAGTACTTGGGTATCACCTTTGACAGTTGTTTGTCTTTTAAGGATATGTGGAAGCTTTGGTGGTGAAGGCTGATAGGGGACTTAATGCATTGAGGGCTATGGCAGCAACCGGGGTAGGTCAGAGGATAGCTGTACAGGCTCTTTCAGCAGTTAATAAATTCTGTCATTGAGTATGGTTTGAGGCTGCTGACAGTATCAAAGAGCCAGCTTGAAAGGTTGGAGCGCATACAAAACAAAATGCTGCCATGCGGGTAATCCTGGGGTACACAAAGGACACACCAATTATATGCATGAGGCATATCCTGGCGCTACCAACAATGACGGATAGGCATAGGGTTTCTTCATGCCAAATGGTACCTGAGAGTTGCCGCAGACAGAGATCACCCGCTGCATGCAGCCTATGGATATAGTTAAGGGTCATAGACTAAGACGAGGCAGGTCCTGGGTGGCACAGGCGGAACTTTCTATACATCAAGTGTGTGATCTAGAGACCATCAATCGTGAAAAAGAGTGGGTTGAAGTTCTAGAAGACATGACGGACTGGCACATGGTAATAATAACACTGGATCGTGAGTGGAGGGAATGGGCAGCGGGCCGCACTGAGTTTGAAGTGCAACAGCTGATCCAGAGTAACACACATCAAGGCGACATAATCATCTACACTGATGGGTCAGTGGTGAGAAACAGACGTAGTGGTTGGGGTTTTATTGCAAAGGCTAATAGACGAGTCTTGAAACAGGAGAGTCTGGCATATGATACTACGACGTCCAGCATGAGAATGGAGGTGGAGGCAGTAACAGCGGCATTCCGTTGGCTGGAGGAGACTACTGCAACACATATTGTATTCATTACGGATTCAAAGAGTATGCTTAGTAAGGTGGAGAAAGGAATGTTTCGTATGGAATGGCTATCGTCGCTTCAGAGGTCACAGATTGAGAGAATTGTATGGATATTTTGCACTGGTCATGCGGGGGTGCGGTGGAATGAACAGGCTGATATGCTAGCAGGGAATGCACCTCTTGGTGATAGATTGCCTGTGGACAAGGGAGAGGTGGTCGTGCGCTTGTGGGACCAGGTTGAGAAGGCGGGGAAACAGATTGAGAACCCATATGTGGAAATAATGAGATTGCGGGGGATTGGCAGGGGTTCTGGTAGAATCTCAAGCAGACATCTTTAAATTTGTCCACGGATTACTTTTACACCCCACTGTGTAAAGCTGGAAGTGATTGTACTGTATGAAGGAAGTGACTAATCATCGGTGGCAATGTAGTAGGACTAAACAGTGAAACCATTACACCAGAAGAATAACAGATTGGTTGGAATGTGACAAAGTGGATGGAATCTTTAAAATTTTGAATGATGATGAAATTGTTTCTAGTGTGACTACCATTGAAGAAGAAGAAACTGATGATGATGAAGGATCAGTTCTTAATCAAAAACCTACAACTAGCCACTCAGAAGAAGTAGAAACAATGTTATCAAAGTGCATCGACTAGTTTGCAAGAGGAGGAAAATGCAACACAGATCCTATTTCTGCATAAGATAAGAATCATCGCCGCACAGAAAGCTTGAGCCTCGAAGACACAGAAACAGATGATAGATTATTTTAAAGTAACATAGGTTTACAGTATTACAATACATTTCTGTACATTACTACTCTTATATTGAAGTTTATATTGATCGTTTTGTAAAATTAAATACAATATGTATGTATTATTCACTTTTACATGATTTTATTTTCATATTCGTCAAAATTTTTTGGACATGTTATGAGAAGAAATGGATTGAGAACTTATTGACAACTGGCAAGATCGAGGGGAACAGACCAAGAGGAAGACCGAGAGGAAAATACCTGGATGGCTTGGCCACGTGGCATGGACGAGACAGGAACACTGAGCTGATCCACGACTCTGGTGATCGAGTGAAATGGCGAGTCATGACCGCCCACGCTTTCCGGCATGGCACATGATTGATTGATTCGTTCCAAGCCCACAATGAAATCACGTTGCTGTACATATGTATTAAGAAATTTATGTTATCCATCTATTTGGTTATCCGTTTCAGCCCTGGTCGGGACGGTGATGGTTAATCAAAGTTTTACTATATTTAAAATGTTTTGAGTGAGAATCAATAAATATAGATGAAACAATGAGCATAGTGCAGACACGTGTGACAACTGACCTCAGATTAGACCACCTCTTCTTTGTGTTTTCTTCTCTTGCCTTGTAACCTTCCGCAAAAGCTACCTTTAGTTTCTTTTCAACCTCGGGGTCAGGATCAGAAAGAGACTTGACTGCTCCAGATAAAGACAACCCAGGTGCTGCCTTCACACCCAAAGACTGCTGACTGGCCTGCATTTCAAATTGAAACCATTACTCTTTGCACAAGAATACTACACTTAAGAGTTTAAAGTAGACAAGATCACCTAAATGTGTCTATAACTATTCTCAGTGGCTCTGGCTTAGCTTGGTAGTTACTGTGATTACTTACTATGGCAGTGGGCATGGTTATTTGTAAAATTTCTGTTACTTAATGACTTCCCCTAGTATATCAGAAGAGAAATAAACAATAGAGAAATAAGCAAGCAAATAAACTACTAGTTCTATTTAGTTTTCTAAAGAATGAGAAAAATGGAGAGGTTAATGCAGAAAAGAAAACCCAAGCAACAATAAAGAAATCAAAATGTAACAACAGTGAACAGATTAACACTGACATACACTCACGTGGCACATAAATGATAAGTTAAATAATAATGCAACACGTGATCATGTTTAAACAAGTGTGAGTTAATGAGAAAACTATTATAGGAAGTGACAACAATAATGACATTACATTCTTGTCTGAGCGACTGCCAAAAAAGTCCTGCACATTATCTATCAGTGACTCTTGTTCCTTCCTGAGTCGGACACCAACCCCAGTGTGCCTCTCTGACCGATGTGTCTTGAAACCTCTCAGGTGTACATCTGTCATAAAAGTCAGAGTTACATCTTTATTCATACATCAATATCAACATATACAATCAACAAATTATCAGATAAGCCAAGCCCAGACACGCCTTCAAATATCAGAACAGGAATTCTTCCCTATGAGGAACTGACTGCAGCGCGAGAAAAAACATTAGAGGTGGTGACAGGTCACTTTTTCTGGTTATAATTACCATCTTCAATTGGACAACTCATGTAAAAGTAGCAATCATTCAGATGGGCTGTTGGTTTTCATCACTACCATCTGAGCTGCAAAATGCAGATTGTCCTTTTTGATTCAACAATCCACACAGATTCTTTGTATAGATTGACAACATATGTGTAGGGTCCAATACCAGCCTCGATAACTGATCTCACAACCAAAGAAAAGGCCGCAAGCTTTCACTTTTGTGACGGCAAAGTAATCTTTCTGCAAATATAACCAAACTAAATTCAATGCTCACACATTCTTGAACATGTCCACACTCACAGAATCACAGGATGACAAGGCAGAAATGTGGATGCAATTACTATTACAAACTGCATCCTCTAATTAGTAGTCCATATGTTTTGAGAGAGGTTAAGACACAAAGACAACTTGCCACAAACACCAGAAAAGATGGCATTTTTGGCCCACATGAGATGAGAAAGTCTAGAACATGTGACAATTGGAAAGACTTATGAAGAGTGATAGAGAAGAGGACGACAAAAGAAGATTCTTGACCGTCGTTTGTTATGGCAAGGAAAGGGGTCAACACACAAGCTGTTGGAGATCACATGGTGGGAATCATGATTGCCCACACCCGTCGGCAAGGTGTTTGATGATGATGGTGGTGACTGCCCACACCAGTCGGCAAGGTGTTTGATGATGATGGTGGTGAGTTGGTGACTGCCCACACCAGTCAGCAAGGTATTGATGATGATGGTGATGTCTTATTCTTCATGTGCCTGTTATCTCCCGGTTGAATACAGGCTTTCCACCAACTCATGCCAGGCCATGTTCATGATTGGTTCATTTTGCAGGTAAAGTTTTCTATGTGATGTACTACAGGCATATACACCCATAAATACATACCAATGTGCTACTGATACATACACACATAAACAATGTGCTACTGATACTGATAATAAATATGCTACACAATCAACTAGCAAATATTTACAAATCTGAGCACAATTGTGAAGGAAGACATTGTAACCAAGAACTGAGAAAACCACTGACTGTGTGAGTTAACTAGAGATGTGAAAATTCTCCTGAATAAAGGATCCTGTGCTGCTGTCTGTAGGATGGGCAAACTTGCAGGATGTCCTACATTCATGCGTGCTTGAGAAAATCCTAAAGGGAGAAAATAATCAAATATGCCAAAATAATTATTACAAGACAAGTTATGTAACGATTTTATTTCTAGAAGGAACAGTGAAAATATTACAATTATTCACCAAGATCAATGACAGTCAAAATATTTGGCACGAAGATAAATACTAGTAAACCACGTCTTCTTCCTATACCATTTTCAATTCAGTTCTTTTGTGTTTAAATGCAATTGCATATTTGTCATTCTAGTCAATTATTTCATTTTGGGTAATTTGTAACAATCAGAACATGACTGATACAAAAATGTGTACATTTCTCTCAGAACCAGATAGTCTCTATGAATCATGTTTACAGATGTATCCAATGGTATGCAGTGTGGTTTTAGTGATCATGTCTGTCTAAAACCTTCTGTCTTGTATGATGCCAGTCATGTCTGTCTACAGTCTTCTGTCTCGTGTGACGCCAGTCATTTCTGATTCTTATGTAGTATGTCATGAGGTCAAACAGCCCAGCATCTTCTCTTCCCCCTACACCCCACCAACTCAAGTAATAGGAATTGCCTAACAAACCCAAAGAATGAATAGTAACCCACATTGGATGATAATTATATATGTCAAGAAGTTTTCCCTGCATGGCCTAAATGTTGTAGTATCATAAACCAGGCTCTCCTGCACTAAACACTGTCCATTAACCTTTGCAATGAACCCCCTGGCATTTCTTTTGCCTCTTAGCAAAATTGTGAAAGCTGGTTGTCGTGACTTCTTGTGCCCTCTATCTGCTGAGAATAGAGTGACAGGATCAGACAGCTTCAACACCAGCCTTTCCACTGTCCAACCCCATGATGATGATGATTCAGGCAATATATATTACATTATTATGTTTATATGCACAATTTAAACACCTGTCTTTGGCACCCTAGCGACTTTTCTTATTTAATTTTGGTTTAAATTCAATTGTATATTTGTAATTCTAGTAATTTATGTCATGGGTAACTTGAAACAATCAGAACAATACTGATACAAAAATGTGTACATTTTCTCACAATCAGGTTGCCTGGTTGTATCCATGAATCAAGTGTACAGATGTTTCCCTGGGTATTGAAACACAGACACACAGATACTAACCTAGTTTGTTTTCGAAGAATGTGTTAGCTGAGGTATGACACTGAGCCCAATCCACGGCACCTTCCTTTGTCCTGGCTCGCTGGATGAGGGCTGTGGTGGGGGTTGTTACATCTGTATTCTTCAGCAGCGAATACAAGTCAGTAACCTGTGGCAGCCCACACTGAGAGGCAGAACACAAATATTTACTGTAAGTCTCTGCTCATGTACGATTATATCATTCTGTGAGTGGAGTGTTCATCACTAACATTACAGCATTATAAGGATTCATCCTAGCACCCAGGGGAATCAAGGCTGTCATAACATGTGGAGCAAGGGACTCTCTGTGTCCAGGGAGTCTCTGTGGCGAAGTGGTCAAGCCGTTTGACTCGTGCTCTGAAGGTTGTGGGTTCGATTCTGGGCCGCACCCTTCGGTTTACGAGTTAAATGTTTCGGAGACTCATGTGGGTCATCGCTAAAAGCTACGGAGTTCGTGCTTTGTGCGACGCTTTCCGTGCTGCGGAAAGAGACCGAGCCATATGGGATAAAACCCGGTGCAATGAAGTCTACTCTGTCGACTTTTAAGCGACTTTTTTAAGCTTGGACTTCTGTTTCAGTGCCTGGTCTCGTGCACACATGACCGATCATGAATCTTCAATCCTGTCTGTCACCTGATGTAATGAAGCTGGTGTTGCTTATACGAGGGTAAGTTAATAAGTAAGTCACAAATGGCTGTAGAAAAATAACTAAATATAACTTGAAACTAGTTTGTATACATGCATTGTTCCTTTATTTCTCAACATAATTTCCACCAACATTGATGAACTTATGAACAGTTTTACCAGTTCTCCCAAACCGGCTGCATAGAACTGCGTGCACTGTTTTCTAAACCACGTTTTCACTTCACATTCAACTTCGGCGTCATTTGCGAAATGTCTCCCGCCAAGGTGGGTTTTCAGTGGACTTAGCCCCTAGCAATTTCCTAGCGATTATAAAAAAAATAACGAAACTCACATTTTCAGCATTTTTGGTACATATAACGTAATGTAGTGTTCCCCTATAAGTTTTAGATAATGCTACCTCTGGTATCAATAACAAATAATAACATAAATCTGTATTAACGTTCCCCCATTCTCTAACAAGATGATTGGTAGGTACCTATTTTGATACGTATGGCTGTTTTAAATTACATATAGTATAGGCTGTTTCTTTTAAAAAATGATAACATAATATGAATGTGTCTGTGAAAATATGCCCCATGTTAATGCATTCATAGATAAACTATGAAACCATGTCAAGAATACACTTTTTTGAGTGCAAGATTAATTACATTAAGATAACAGAAGTGCAGGATAATTCCTTCACCTGAGAGGATTCCAATAATCATAGAAGCTCAATTTAACATTTCACAAATTCCAATGTCATCAGACTAACAAAATATGTTCAATCTGACTTACGTGCTCTTTCTCTACATTTAAATCCTGTACTGATGATACAGTTTTGGCTTTCTGTTTGTTCTGAACATCTTGCCGCCTTAGCCGCAAATCTTTATGGCTTGATATAGCTCTTGCACTTCCAATAAGGGAAGTGAGATGTGATATGGCAGCCGCAGCCTAAAAAGCAACATAAAATTAAATATATGCAGAAAAGTAAAAACTAGATCAATCTGAGGGGGAAAAAAATAGGTATGCAAACTCATCTCTTATACACAGTTCTAATACTTTTAAGCGTAAATGTGAATTAATTTAATCAGAAAATATATATTGACAAAACTATCGAAATCTAGTAAAAACAATTGTGTAGTTTTAATCCTGAAAATTAAATGCAGTTATAAGAAATGATAGATACAATTACAACAAAAAGCCCAAACAAAGGTCTTAGTCTGAACAGCAGAAAGACAGAAGTCATAGTCATTCCAAAGTAGGGGTGTACCGGATTTCGGCTCCGGCTCCGGCAAATCCGGAATCCGGCCATTTTTACAAATCCGGCTTCGGCTCCGGCTCCGGTCCAGTTTTGCCGGATTTAGGCCGGATTTGTGTTGCCTAGTCACGTGAATTTTCTGTACATGTTTCATGAGGCCACGTCGAATTTTAGGCAATAGCACAGTAGCACTTCCGGTTTACTATTTCTCGCTGATGTAAATAAGAATTTTAAGAAAAAAACACTCATTTTGAATTTTAATGGTGCATTACTTCATGAGTTTGTGGGAATTGAATATTTATTTTCGTAAATTTCTTTGGTCTTGCCCATAAAATAAAATGGCATCAAAATCTAAGTCATACAGCGCCGTTTGGGATTACTTCAAGGTTAAAGACGATGATTCAGCGAAGGTAATATGTAAGTTGTGTGACAAACAGTTATCGCGTGGACGATCAGGTCGCCCCAAAGACTTCTCAACATCATCAATGCAGACCCATTTGCGATCGATGCACAAGAAAAGCTATGACGAAATGATGGAAAAGAAAGCATCACTGAAGGCCAGTGTATTGGCGACCACATCTATGATGAATCTGGGACCGTGTTTGCACAAAGCAAGCAGCAGTACCCAGCAGTCAATTGTGCAGGCATGGGACCGGGCCAAAATTTGGGACATCAACAGTCCCAATGCTAAACGCATTCATGCTGCCGTAGCCCGAATGATAGCCATAGATATGGAGCCTTTTCAAGTAGTGGAACGACCAGGTTTCAGAGAGTTGATGCATACAATGGAAAAAAGGTATGAAAACATATCATTCCTGACATGTGTAAACGTCTGAAGGTAAAAATTGCAGCAATGATATCTGACACTGATTACATATCATTCACAACAGATACGTGGACAGCTGAACACACCACTCAGTCATTTATGGGCCTCACTGGCCATTGGTTAACAGACTCCTTCGTTCTCCGCAGTGTAGTCTTCCATTGTACTGCATGTGATGAACATCACACGGCCACAAACTTGCTTGCACATTTTGAAATGATGCTGGATGAGTGGTCAATTGCACGTGAGAAGTGCCATGTTGTTGTGAGAGACAATGCATTCAACATTGCCAAATGCTTTCGTGATGGCAGCTATTCAAGTGTTGGATGTTTTGCACACACACTGCAGCTGTGTGTGCGTGATGGTCTTTTGAGTCAAAAGTATGTTGCTGGCATCATCAGTACTGGAAGAAAATTGGTAGGACATTTCAAACACTCTTCTTCAGCAACCAGTCGTTTGCATGAACTTCAAAATGAATTAAACCTACCACAACATCAGCTTATCCAGGACGTGACAACACGATGGAACTCAACGTTCTATATGTTACGACGTCTGTTAGAACAACGGCGCAGCATCAGCCTGTACTGTGTTGAAAATTTTGAAATTGATTCGGTAACTGGGCTAACGGCACAACAGTGGGCAGTCACGGAGAATGTGGTAGCTACTTTGGCACCATTTGAAGAAATCACACGTGAAATAAGTGCAGCTCAGGCATCAATATCAGTTGTGATCCCATTAGTGAAAACACTCATGGCTTTCCTCCAGAAAGAAGGTAGTGATGCTGGGATCAAAACTATGAAAGCAGCCCTGCTTGAAGCTGTTAGCAGCAGATTTGCGGACATTGAATCCAACAGTATTTACACCTGTGCCACACTACTGGATCCTCGATTCAAGCTGTGCTTCTTCTCCGAACGTGGTAGAAGTGATGCACGAGCCCATCTGCTGTTAGCAGCTAACTCCATTATTGATTCAGCAAACACAGTCAGTCCACAGGATCCATCAGCTACTATTAGTAGTAGTAGTACTAGTGTTTTGACTTCTGTGAGCACTGCCACACAGTACGAGTCCAGCCTATGGAGCTGTTTTGACACAATTGTCGAGGAAAATCCCACCGCAGATCGTTCTGCAAGTGCCGAAGGCAACAGCATTAACACTGAGGTGACACAGTACCTGTCAGAGCCACTTCAAACTCGACAGTCAGATCCAGTTTCGTGGTGGCATGCCAATAAGCAAAGATTTCCAAGCATGGCTAGACTGGCGCAGGTATTTCTTGCACCACCACCTACAAGTGTGCCATCGGAAAGGCTGTTCAGTACTGAAGGAGACATTATCACTGACCACCGTAGTAGCCTTTTACCAGAAAATGCGGAGACGATTTTCCTGAAATACAACTCGTCTCTTCTTGACTCTGAGAGTTCAACTTCACAGCCATAATGAAGACTGACTGAAATAGTGAAATTACTAAATGAATGTATTTCAATAAATTCAATCTGTTCAGTGTACTGTTGTTGTGAGTTGTAACTGAGCTGATAATTTGCCAACTGAAAACAATGTGAAAACTAAAAACTGAAACTGAAAACTAACAATTAAAATTACTAAATTAGCATTATGTGCTTATGTATTGTTTCATCTTGAACTTATGGAACTTAATATTACTTAATTACTTATTCTACTGTGAATGTAATTATTTTACATTTAAATGATTTAATATGAGTATATGTCATCATTGTCATGTCTATAGTAATGAACTGCAGTAATGAACAGTCGAGTGACTCCACTCACCTAAGTCAAGTGATGTAGTATGTTATTTTATTTTTATTTTTTTATTTGTAAATCCGGCTCCGGCCGGATCTCACTTCATAAATCCGGCTCCGGCCGGATTTCAAAAATTTGAATCCGGTACAGCCCTATTCCAAAGACAATTGTCTTCCCAAATGCAACACGGGGAGCTGCAGGAGTGCCATGGCTAGACTGGCACCTTGCCGTCTTGACAGATGATAGTCTATACAAATATGACTGGCACCTTGCCGTCTTGACAGATGATAGTCTATACAAATATGACTGGCACCTTGCCGTCTTGACAGATGATAGTCTATACAAATATGACTGGCACCTTGCCGTCTTGACAGATGATAGTCTATACAAATATGACTGGCGCCTTGCCATCTTGACAGATGATAGTCTATACAAATATGACTGGCATCTTGCCAATCAAGACAGCAAATAATTACCTCGTTACTTTATCGATTGGGCCATGTTTTGTTGACGTGTCAGACTATCTCAGGGCTCTACTACAAATGAGAGCCGCTCGCTAATCCTTTTGGGCTCTGTTACGTATGAGTCGTTCTCAAGACGTCGCTTTGCTGTGCCCTGTTATCGGGTGAAAAGAAGGCTGAAGTCTGGAAGGGACCCAACCAAGGGTTGAAGTAATGTACTGAGGCATCCCAGGAAGAGAACCTACCTTAGAAGAAGGAACGAACTACCTGAAGTGCGCGATTGGTTTCAACTGATACAGCGTGGAATTTAACCTGACGGCGAACCTAGAAGAATACGTCTTGCTTGGATCGGGAAACAAGAGTAGGGTAATTTGTAAACTAGTAACTGATTGAACTGTTCTTACGCTATAAGTGATTTGTGTTTCTTAAATTAGTAAATTACAAATGTGAAGTTGTTTGCTTGGTCTGTATAATAATATTTCAGCATGGCGGAACAAGACACCTTAGCACAAGTTTTGACGGGGGTAGGAACAGCAGTAGGGAGACTTAATATGGTTATTAAACAACAGGGAATGGCAACTGAAATTGTTAAGTTTAGTGGACAGGCCAGAGAGTTCAAGAAGTGGATAACTTCCATAGAAAAATATGCGTATTTGGTCTCGGCAACAGATGAAGAGACAATGAGACTGGCTTATCAGGCGGCAACAGAACCGGTTTCGGATCATATAAGAAGAAAGTTAGAGGCTAGAGTAGATGAGACATGGGAACAATTTAAAGAGGACCTAGCAAGGAAGTACGCAGAAATAACGGATCCACAACATGCCTTTTCGGTGTTGAGACAGGCTAAACAAAACAACGGAGAGACGGTACAATTGTTCAGCGATAGGTTGATTAACCTGGCTGAAGAGGCATTCTTAGGACAGAATGTACGAGGAGAAGAGGTGGAGAGGATGTTAGTCGGGATTTTTGTAGATGGCATAAAATCCGATGGTTTGAAGTTTAAGCTGATGAGGGAAAACCCTGAGAGGTTATCACAAGCGGTAGATATCGCGGTACAAGAAGAAAATTTGAGACGTAGATTTAGATTGAGAACAGGGCGAGAAATAGGAGTTAGTCGAGAAGACAGGATTGAGGAGCCTATGGAAATAGGACAAACAAGGTTCGGATGGAATAGGAGAGGAGGTATACAGACGTTACAAGGTAGAAATAGAAGTGATTATGATGAAAGAAGAAATATGAGATACCCTACAAGTGAGACAGTAGGCAACACAAATAACACAAATATTGTCTGTTGGTTTTGTGGTCAACGCGGACATGTTTTTCGTTTTTGTAATAACAGGCGTCTCCAGTCGGATACACAAGGTAGAAGTGACAATAACAGATTGAATAGGAGTGTTGAAGGTAGACACAGGAATTTTACAGGTACAAGAACACAGGAAAACCGGCGCCCTACCTATTAAAAGGACCTGTGATAGGAGGGTAAATAAGAAGGTCCCAAGGTTTAAAGAGTATGTTAATAACAGAAATAGGGGGACGAATAGAGAAAGCTCACAAGTAGATGAAGTCAAACAGTTTACAGTGAAGACAACGGATAATAGTTCGTGTATAATAGAAATAGGAAAATATAGAGTTCGTACATTAATTGATTCAGGAGCTCAGGTTAGTGTAATTAAAGAAAGTTTTTTATATAAAATAATGAGAAATTGTAGAATATTTAAGAGTCATAATAATCTTCACTCTGTTACAGGACAGAATTTACAATTAATTGGACAAACAATGATCAATTTTAAATTAGGAGGGATCAACGTAAGACATCTTTTTCATGTAGTGAAAGATTTAAATAGAAACATGCTGATAGGAAGAGATTTTTTAATAAAAAATGGAATAAGACTTTTCTTTGATTTACATAAATTAAAATTCAGGGACGTCTATGTAGATATGGAAGAAGACATGCATATATCAGCACTAGTTAGAGTTAAAATGTCCACGACGTTAAAACCACAGTCGGTAAATTTGATACAAGCAAAGCTGAAGAGAAACCCATATTATGTGGAAGGAGACACAGTCAGAATCACTGAGTTGCAAGAGGAAGTAATTGATGAGCCTGGTTTGGAAGTTCCAGATGGAATAATAGCGTTGGATAAACACTTAACCTTTCCAGTGATGATTATCAACAACACAGGTAGAGAAATCAAATTATACAGAGGATGTGTGATAGCCAAACTAGATCATAACATTAGTGACATATTGGCAACGGATAGAGTAGAAAGGTCGGGAACAAGTTATTCAGAAACTTCTAGTGAAAGAGTTAATAACAGACGCGGACGTGGAAGAAGAGGGAACGTGCGAATGGATGAATTGATCCATCCATCCAGAAGAAATACAGCCCAAATACATTCACTAGACAAAATGACAAGGGAACAAGAATTGTTGGCACAGTTAAAAGCTCCGCCAGAAAATAAGGAAGTATTAGAACAACTTATAAGGCAAAATCAAGATGTATTTGCAATTAATGATTTGGAATTGGGAAAGACACAAACAGTTACAATGGAAATAGATACGGGAGACCATCCACCGATTAGTTTAAAACCATATAGAACTCCATTGAGAAATAGAGAAATTGTGGAAAAGGCGATAGAAGATATGTTGAAAGCAGGAATAATAACAAGATCGAAGTCAGAATGGTCATCTCCGGTCGTCATCGTAGCCAAACCTGATGGTTCGAGTCGTTTCTGTTGCGATTACAGGGCGTTGAACAAAATCACTAAGAATGTAGCGTACCCACTACCAGTAATTGATGATATTTTTCGGCTGCTTAATGGTTCTACATTCTTCACGACGTTAGACGCAAGGTCAGGATTCTGGTGTATACCTATGTCGAGGGATGCTCAAAAGAAGAGTGCTTTCTGTACTCATATGGGTTCTTACGAATTCTTACGAATGCCTTTTGGGGTCAAAACGGCGCCGTCTCACTACATGCTCTTAATAAATGAAGTGTTAGAAGGTATGCAAAGGTTTGCATTAGCCTATATAGACGATATTCTAATTTTTACGAAAGGAGATGTGAATGATCATTTAAGACAGATTAGTATTCGATAGATTAAGAGTACATGACGTTAAATTAAAGCTTAGTAAGTGCCAGTTTTTAAAGACAGAAACAAAATATTTGGGTTATATTATAAATAGAGACGGTATTAAACCAGACCAGGACAAGATAAAGGTTATTAAAGAGTTACCTCCTCCAACTAACGTAAAGGAAGTGCGTGCGTTTATAGGAACTTGTGCGTATTATAGGCGGTTTGTCCCAGCGTTTTCAAAGATAGCAGAACCTATTACAAATTTAACAGGTAAATACGCTAGATTTAAGTGGGATGATGAATGTCAAAAAGCGTTCGAATATTTAAAAAACAGCTTAACACTGGTACCACTATTGACGCATCCAGACTTGAATAAACAGTTAATACTGTACACAGATGCTTCAGACAATGCAATAGGAGCATGTTTGGTTCAACCATATGAAGGAAAAGAGTCTGGAATACCAGGGGTTAAAAATGAAAGGCCAATTTACTTCTTGTCTCACAAACTTAGCAAATCACAAAGAAAATGGACGACTATTGAAAAAGAAGCTTATGCTATTCATTATGCTCTTCAGAAACTAAATTACTACTTACATAACGCAAATTTTGTTATTAGAACTGACCATATGCCTTTAAAGTCTTTTTTAGAAGCTCCAGTGCAGAACAGGAAAATACAGACCTGGGCATTGAATCTACAGGGATACAACACGAAAATCGAATACATTCCAGGTAGGATTAACACATGCGCTGATTTATTGTCTAGGATTCCGTACCCACAGTCATCAGGAGACACAGAAGATGAAGCTGAACCAGAGATAGATGACCGAAACTGGCAAGTAAATATTTTAGATTCTGCCATAATAAATAGAGAAGAATTTGAGAGTTTACCATCGGATCAAGAGTCTGAACATAGAGCAGAAAAGAAAAATTAAGAGAAACGGAGGAGAACAAATATAAGAAGAATTATTTGGTTTTACAAGAGGATGGACAGTTATACTATATGTGTGAAAGGAACGAACAGCTAAGGAAATATATTCCAAAACATTTGGAAAATGAAGTTTTAAAAGCATATCACAATGAGAATGGACATCTCGGTCGTGATAAATTGGTGAAAGCACTTACGAGCAAATATTATTGGCCAAACTTGTTTAAATCTGCTTGCAAATATGTAGATACGTGTGAAAAATGCAGGTTAAGGAATATGAAAACAATTAAATGTCCCTTACAAGATACAGATATTCCTCAGTTCCCAATGCAAAAGATTAGTTTAGATATATCGGGTCCTCACCCTAGAACGTTGTCAGGAAACGTATATTTAATTCTTTGGCCGGAAGTTTATGCAATCCCAGATAAGAGCGCAGATACTGTCATTAATATTTTTTTACAAGAGTTCGTACCAAGATTTAGTTGCCCACAAAGTATACTTACGGATAATGGTAGGGAATTTGTAAATAAAAAATTTGAAAAGTTATTAAAAGATTTGAACATAAAACATATAAAGACCTCATATTATAGACCTTCTTCAAATGCTAGGAACGAGCGTCAACATAGGACATTGTATGATATTATAGCAAAGATTGTTGATGAACATGAAAAAGATTGGGATCTATTCTTAGGACCTGCCCTTAGCGCTATTCGCACAAATCAAAATGAGAGCACGGGGTTTTCACCATTCTATTTAATACACGGGAGAGAACCAATACTACCTATAGATAATCTATTAAAACCAAGACGGAAATATATGGGGGAAGACTTTCAAGAGACAATAATACAAGAAATGCATAAAGCACACGTAAGGTTAAAGAATAATATAATTAAAGCCAGGGAAAGACAGAAAAAGTACAAAAATGTAAATACAAAATTACAGGAGTTTAAAGTAGGTGATAGAGTTTATTACAAGAAGCATAGAAGAAACTCTAAGTTTGATGCTCGTTGGATTCCAGGTTATTACGTTTTGGAAAAACTAGGTAATGTATCGTATACTATCAAGAACCAGGTCACAGGACATGTGGCAAGGGCACACGTTGAACACTTAAGAAGAGACGAGGATGAGGTGGAAAATAATAATTATTATTCAGACACAAGATATTTAGATGAACAAGTCGTCAGAAGAGCTACAGTAACCCCAAGTTTTAGAAAAGGTCCAGCACAAAATCAGTTACTAGCAACTCCAGCTTACGAAGATACTCAAGAACAGACGATACCGAAAACAATAGAAGAAGAAAATGTGAATGAAAGTCATTATGATAGTATGGAAGAGGAAATAGGTGCTCTATTTAAGAATACTAGACAAGCAACGAAAAGAAGAATGGATAAACAAAGAGATAGAGAAGTGAAAAGACAGAGAAGAATCAGAGATTATTCAACAAGCGGTGAAGATATGCCTCTACTAGAAAGGTCCTTAAGAAATAATGATAGACAAATTAGATGGGATATTGAACAGAAGAGATTAGCGGCTGCTAACGAGAGACATACAGACGAAGAAGAAGAAATGGATGAAAAGTCAGAATCAATTAGTAGTATGGAAGAAACTAATAAGTTATACGAAGAAGAGGATATTGATGTAGAGTTAGCACTTATTCAAAGAAACTTGGAGTTGTTGAAGAAGTGGAAACGAAGGAGATAGATAGATAGAGAGTACTGCAGATGGCAAGTTATAAGTTTCAGGATTTAGAAGTGAAAGTGATGTTTGAAGAAGTATACGAAACGGTGGAAATGGAAAAGGATTTTATGGATACTTTTTATAAGTGGTCTTGAGGAGTAGTTAAGCAGTGAGATAGAGGTAGGTTTGAAAGAGGCATGTATATATATTTTTTTTTATATCTGTGATAGAATTGCTGGTGGAATTTATGTTTCTACTTCTTGACTTTTCGTAGATTGGATGAATTAGGTATTGGTACAATAGGTGGATGTACTCTATAGCAAATAGACAAGTTTTTTTTTTATTGGTGATAGAAATGCCGTGTTTAACGGTAATAATTAAGAAGTTATAGTGATGGTTGGTTCAAGGGAAATAATTGACAGGCCGAGCCACAAGTTAGTTGATAAGTAGAGGATGGCTGGTACATTGAGTTGACATTGGAATAGTCGCCACATTAGGAATAGTGATAAAATGAGTTGACCTGTAGTTGACAGTGCTTATTTAAGATGATATTCCGGATGTTATGAAGTATTAGGAGTTAAGCTAGAAAAAGATGGAAAGTTATGAGGGGAGAGAATAAATGGTACGGTCATTGTTGATTATTGAATTTTTTGTGTAGAGAGAACAGATATTGTTCTAAGTTAAGAAATTGGTCTGTAGTTAACAGATATACATACGTGGCAGTGAAGTATTTTGTTTTCTCGGTCATAGAAATACTGGAGTGACTTGTATAAATAGATATGTGTTACGGGAGGCCAATGTTGGTGGGCCACTGTACGTAGTAATTTTAAGGGAGTTATATTTTTTTGAAAATCGTGTTTTATTCACTCTGAGTTTCATGAGTCATGAGTCATAAATAATATGTTTTTTTTTGCTTGAGTTGGTACTGTAAAATGATGGTTATTATTTGATTGTTTTATTGAGTCCGAGTTGCAATGCCTCATATATAATGTGTTTTTTTGCTTGATTTGGTCTTGTAAAATGTTGTTTGATAAATTGATTTAGAATCGATTATTGTGTTCCAAATAGTTTGAGTACAAACTATTGGTCCGTAAAAGAGACCAATGGTGATAGGTAGTGATAGAATGTTTTATTCTGATTTGATAAAATGCATGTTATGTCATTTTAAAATGTGTTTTCTTTGTATAATTTGGGGGAATGACGTCTTGTTTTGATTATATTTCGTTTAAATGAGTGGTTTTGTATATTAAGTTACATTGTTAATGAATAGGTTAAAAATTTGGTTAAGTAAGTTTGATTTTCAAATAAATGGGGCTTTGTTTAAGGCCTTGCGTTCAGAAAAGACTTAATAAAACTACTGGGGGATAATATAGAGAAATATTCTCTTTGTGAATATTAAGTTGCTTGAAGAGGTTCTTATAGATGTGAACTGTTAGTAAAATAGGAGTAGCGTTATATGAAGATATAAGGTTGGAGGAAGACTGTGAATGGCAGCATATAAGTGGGGATATATATAAAGCAGGTCATGGGATGTATAGGGGCAAGATATAGGTGCTGTGAAAAACCAGCGTGAATTATATTAAAAAGTGTTCATGGAATATGAACATTGGCAATGGGCTCGTGAGATATCGGAAAAATAGACAAGATTGTGGATAGCAATATAAGTGTTGTGAAAACTTATGTCAAATTTATTTATAGAGAACAAAGATCTATTTCGTAAGATGTATTTTAAAAAAATTGTTTTACAAAAAATTTTTTTTATTGGCAAGGGAGGTAAATGTGAGTGTGTTAACTATTCATTACTGCGTGTAAATGTGGTCATGTTGACTATTCATTCTTTATACTTCTCACTCGGTGCGCACCGTTTCTTTACTTTTTCTAACTACATTGTTTCTGTCCATCGTGTGTTGTGGAAGAGTGAGGAATTTATAAGGTCAAAGGTATGATAACGATTTTACGAGCTGTTCTTATGATGTGTATATTTTCTACAGGAACAATAAGGAGCCAAGAACGAGCCAGAAATATATGAATATATAGTGGTTGACTAGATAGCACGGGAAAGAGTTAAAGAATAGAATATTTACTTAAGTTAGAGTTGGTTTGGGGAAGATTAGAGGAACGGTGAGAGGTAAGGAAAAAGAGGGAATAGAGTAAGGGGATTGGGAGTAAAGATTTTTTCCTTTACAAGAAAAATTCTTTAATTAACATGGGGAGGTGTAACAGAAGTAGAGTAGTAGGTGGGAAAAGGCTACGGCACGATTGAGCATCGGGGGAGAATGGGAAGAGAGATGCTCAAGTCGTGACGTGGTTGGTTGTCAGGGGGCAGTCAAGATCAGGGCCTGGAACTGGAAGGACGCCATGTTTATAGAGCTTGTCATCAAAGTGTGAATAAACCTTATTTATATGAAACTAACAGTCTTGCTTAGTCCTTCACACCTTGCCGTCTTGACAGACGATAGTCTATAAAAATATGACTGCATCTTGCCGTCTTGACAGATGATAGTCTATACAAATATGACTGGCACCTTGCCGTCTTGACAGACGATAGTCTATACAAATATGACTGGCACCTTGCCGTCTTGACAGACGATAGTCTATACAAATATGACTGGCACCTTGCTGTCTTGACTGACGATAGTCTATACAAATATGACTGGCATCTTGCCATCTTGACTGACGATAGTCTATAAAAATATGACTGCATCTTGCCGTCTTGACAGATGATAGTCTATACAAATATGACTGGCACCTTGCCGTCTTGACAGATGATAGTCTATACAAATATGACTGGCGCCTTGCCGTCTTGACAGATGATAGTCTATACAAATATGACTGCATCTTGCCGTCTTGACAGATGATAGTCTATACAAATATGACTGGCACCTTGCTGTCTTGACAGATGATAGTCTATACAAATGGATGGATGTGATTCTGCAACTGACCAGACAGCAAGAACAGGCCAAACGGGGTCAAGTTAGTCTACAGCGACATACAGGAAGCCAAAGAAGAATAATCAACCAACACAGAGCTGGTGTCGTCAGTCACTACACACTGAGGGAGATAACGAGGAGAGGATCTGAGCACTTATGGATTAATAGTGTGATGTGCAATGAGAACGACCTCTTAACTAAGTAACGTCTCTCTACGGATCTCGGTTTTTGGTGTTCTAATGATATCCCTCCATGCCACCATTTCAGTCCATCCCGCATCATTTCTCTTGGTCTGCCTCTGCCTCTCTTACCCTTGATCTTTTCAGTTGTCACATGTTCTCCAATGCCTCTCTTCTCATCACATGACCAAAGAAAGTTTTGTCTCATTCTTAATGTTGAATATAATGTTCTAGTTTCATTCATCTCTTTTAGGCAATCATTGTTAGTTACTCTGGCAATCCAAGGAATTCTCAACATTCATCTCAAACCACATCTCTGTTGCTTCCAAATTCTTATAATTTGTTCATTTACATTCCACGATAAACAGCAAAACAGGTTCTATTCAGCAATTCAGTAATCTCTATTCATACATTCAATGATAGTGACTTATTGCACAAGACACCTTTCATTTTCTGAAATGCAGCTTTTGCATGCCCTATTCTGTTCTTAATCTCTGTTCTGCATCTTCCATCTGATGTTATAAATGCCCCTATGTATGTAAAATTATCCACTTGGTTAATAATTTTCCCTTTCACATTTTGGTGTCACCTTTTTCTTTGATATCACCATTATTACTGTTCTCTTGATATTCAAAGTGTGAATAAAATTAGTTGGAACTAGGGAAAAGTGATGGAAATGTAAACAATATAAAATAACACAAAGGAATGCAGCTTTACAGTACACAATTACGGAAAATACAGGAGAATCCTTGCACAAGCAGTATTTCACTAAACAATGAATATTCTATGCCATATCTTTATCAATCAAAGTGAGAAAGACAGTTCTTAAGAACTATATTGTGGCATACCTGATGTATGGAAGTAAATCATGGACAATCAACAGATTAGTGGGGATTTATGTGGAAGCTGCAGAACTGTAGTTTTACAGAAGGCTGATGATGACATGTGGATTGATAAAAGTGTCATGAAGATACCTTGAAAGAACTAAACTCACAACAAGAACTGGTTGATCATATCAGACGAAGCTAATCCACATTCAGTGGGCACATCATGAGAAGGGGGAAGCTGGAGTACTTGGGGAAAGTTGAAAGGGAGGGGAGGCAGGGAAAGACCAAGACAGAAGATACCAGACAGTCTCAAGTCTGACATCAAGGCATGGAGGAAGATCAGTATCAGAAAATGACTGGCAGTACATGAGGCGGGAGAGCTGTGGAAAGACATGAATATGGAAGACACACAGCATGGACTATCAGAAGCAGTAATGATGGTATTTCTGAGTTGAGTTGAGTTAAGAACCGACATAACTGCACTCAAGACATTCCCATACATGCTCCGTCCCCTTGTTCAACAGCCAGTGAAGAGTCATACTACTAATCGTTCCCACCGCTATCTGATTAAAAGTTCTCTTGGTCTTCCCTCTCAGTTTTGAGATTCTTCCAGAACCCCTACCGATCCCCCGCAATCTCATTATTTCCACATATGGGTTCTCAATCTGTTCCTCCGCCTTCTCCACCTGGTCCCACAAGCGCACAACCATCTCCCCCTTGTCCATAGGCAAAATACCACCAAGAGTTGCATTCACTGCAGAGTTTTGGTGCAGATTTGTGTTATCAAATATGTTGGCTGGGCTATGAGGTCCGTGTGTTTACTTTATCTTCTCTAGCTCAATAGCTAAAGTGCTACTAAAGTTTCTGAGTCGGTTACATATGGCTATCTACGTATGAGTATGTGCAAAGCAGTGGGTGATTATGGTTATACTTCAAGTTCATTCGCAAGAGTTGAAAAGATGCCCCAGCAAGATTATTATTAGTTGTCTCTCTATAAATTCAAGGCAAGGGAAGTAACTGTGATATGTGTAATGAAATAATCATATATTCTGTCTACTCTAATGAAACTGGCAACTTATCTTTGGAGTGATCTGATATTAAATGCAGCAACGGAAGTGGGAAAGAAAATACACACCCAATTCATAATCTCGCATACCCGCGGTTGGGTCGAGCAAGAAACTTTATGCTAATTAGGGTCTAATTAGCATAAAGTTTTTGCGACATCCGGTTTATGCCTGGAGTTAACTATGTTTGTTTCTGATTAGATGTATTCGGAAATAACTGGTTAAACTTCACGGGGAAACCACTCTAAAATTTGCATAAGTAGTCTGTCTGCTAAGATTGCAAAACTGTCTAGCCAGTTGTTATTTCTCCATTGAATTAATTTCGATAGTTGATGCTTGGTAAGCTAATTTTTCTTATAACTCATGTATTGTAAATAAAAGTAGACTTTTTATTGTATTTTTGGATTCTCCGTTCAATTGCTCATATATGTGAAGAGTTTCAACACTGCCCGCTTCGGCCTTTGATAGGAAAAAATTTTTTAGTATAGCCAGTACAGTCTAAGATTAGTGCAGCATAGCCAGTCAGATTGAGAATGAAATTGAAATAACGCATCCATTTTGCAAAATTCTATTAGCGAGAACTATCATGGTTTTAAATTTGAGTATTTACAAATGAGACCACCACAGTAGATAGGCCTTGAAATTCAAAATCTAACAGTACCTCAATGATGCCTGTATGTCACTTCTAAGTGAAGATATCCACATTTTTGTGAAGGCGAGACAAGTTGCGATTTCTCATGCTATTTACCCGATATTGTTACTCTCCAGTGTGTCTGATTACCTTCACCAGCGGGTGTGCGCGTCTATGCATGCGAGATTGTCTCAAACGGTCATATGAAAAGACTTCAAAAATATGTTCCGTCATGTTAACCCTTTACAAGGCATATCGTCCGTTACCGGCCGGTCTCTAAATCCGAGCGTAACGTCTGATTCCGGCCGATACTATTATGCATTGTAAAAACGCGATCTCTCGGCTTTCCGACACTGCCGACTGCTACTTTCACTTTCGCCGACAGCTTGACAACGTGGCCGCCATTTGTAAACGCGCTACAATGACTTTGAACAGACTTTTACAGACTTATTTTGATAGTTTTCGGGAGTTTTACGCTGTTTTTCAAAATGGATTTCGGCGATTTTTCAAGTGATAGCCGAGATTTCGTTCTGTTCAATTTAAATGACATTAAAGGGCACGAAGTTGATTATTAATCGGAGCTAGATATCAGTGCAAAGCGTTACTTTGCATTAGCAGTCGTGAGTCGGACTTTAAAGAAAGTGATTATGATTCTGAAAATGTGTTTGTAAATTGCCGTATAGATGACGGAAAATCACAAACAACATGCTGTATTTCGTAAATATTTGTGTTCATATATGGATTACCGGCAACAATCACGTGAGTAACATATTCTGCATGCTTTTCCCTTCATTGTGTTGTTTATTTAACTAAAATCGGTTGACTAACACCTTGTTTGTGATGTTTTTACTAACGCGACCCGAAATTTTTACAGAACCTGAAAAAATCTTGCCCGTTCAGGGCTACAAAACGGACAAGCGTCTGCCCTGTAAAGGGTTAAATGATTACAAAATAGTACAAGTATTCAAATAAATTATTATTAATCTTTAAAATTGTATTCACTTTAACTTTAGCAGTTCAAGTTGCACGTTTTGGGTGTTACAAAGTGTAGCGCAATCGATATGCACGGCCGTCATGACCCGTGGGTTTCCAATTCACAAAGTCACATCTTTGCAGAAAATCTGTTTTTCAACCACAATTCGAGCAAGTTTAACGATGAAAATATGCTGATTCAGGGGCAATATTTTATATGGCAATTAAAATTTACATTAAACAAAGACATCTATTGTATCCATCGATTCTGATATGCGATCATTCCGCTGCCTCTGTGGGATGCGCTCCCCGGCAGTCGGCAGCTCGCACAGATCTATAGAGCACACTTTTTTCCACAAACTTCCAGTTTCTTAGTTCTATATATTTTAGTTCGTAATGTTTAATAGTTTTTATTATATCATATAATAATTTTGTGAAAAATTTATTTTAAAAAAATATACCCAGCCGGGAACAGAACCCCGGTCTCCCGCGTGACAGGCGGAATGCTTACGACTACACTAGCGAGGACACAATGATTATTCCACAAAGATTTTTATATAGTCAAGCGACCGTTTTGGGTTTCATGATCGTAACATCTTTGCCTGTTTTTCAACCACAATTAAAGCAAGTTTAGCTTAAAACTTTCCAAATTTCTGAAAGCTTTGATGCAGAATTCGAAGATCCATCTACAATTTATGGTTTTCTATTGAAAGCGACAGAAAACAAATTAATTATGGTTCAGCGTGCCATTTCTTTTCTCCATGTGCGAGGTTGGTCTCAACCAAACGGGTCATAGGCAGATTATGAAAACTGACTACAAAAATATGTTCCGTCATGTTAATTGATTACAAAATAGTACAAGTATACAAATAAATTATTAACAATCTTTAAACTTGTGTTCTCTTTAACTTTAGTAGGTCAAATTGCATGTTTTGAGTGTTGAAAAGTGAAAGTGTACATGCCATTCCGATTGCTATGCGCATGCGAAGCCGTAGCACATGGCCATGTTGTTTCTCCATTCACAAAGGCACGCTTCGCAGAAAATGTTCTTTTTCATCCACACATCCACATTTCAAGCTATTAAATGCGATGAAACTTTCCAAATATATTTAAAATTGTATGCATAATTCAAAAATACATCTTTAATTGACTTAATTTGATTCAGAACGCCAGAATAGTGTTACAAAGTGCACATGCACGTCCGATCAATATGCGCAAAGAACAAAAACACATCTTTGCAGAAATTTTGTTTTCATCCACAATTAAAAGCTATTAAGTAGGATTAAACTTTCCAGATATATTTAAAATTGTATGCAGAATTCAAAAATACATCTATAATTGATTTAATTTGATTAAGAACACCAAAAAAAAATTGGAGTGACTATTCGCAATTCCATTGTGAATAGAAAAAAATTATATTCGCAATGGAAGTAGGTCACGTGATTATTCCCATGCGTGTTTCCTTATTACAAAATTTTGTTGATCTATTAACGTGTCCTCAGTAGCATAGTGGTTAGTGTCTCCGCCTGGTACACGGGAGCTCAAGGATCGATTCCCCACTGGGGAGGCAACTTTTTTTTTTTTCCATTTTCAGGAATTAGGTGACACCAATGCTAGTCTGATGATTTCGCTATAGGCATATGTTTTCTACAGATTTTGTGTATTAGCTGTTGTTTACCTTGCTGCACAAGAACCTGCGCACTTGCCTTTCTGTTCTTATCTGTCCTCTACTTTTGTTGTCTTGGGAAAGGCCATTAGCCATCTGAACACGAGTTCTTCTCTCTCTCTCTCTCTCTCTCTCTCTCTCTCTCTCTCTCTCTCTCTCTAAGTCTCGATCTCCCACCTCTCTCTTTCTTGTCTTCACCACTCTTTAGTATCTTTCAATACATCTTTCTCATATCTCTGTCTCTCACACTATCTTCGTTATCTATCTCTCTCCTCTCTCTTTTCCACCTGCTTCATATATACCAGGTTCTCCTGTACTTTATATGCATAGCATTTCCTTATCCTTGTTTATTTATTAATTCATGAGGCCAGTCAGTCGAAAGCCTGGTGTTTGAATTGCTTAATCATGTCTCTCTGAGGCGAAGCATATTACTGGAGGCCATAGAAAGTGTCAAATTAAGAGAATCATCACTGCTGCGATATTATCAGGACATAAATAGTAGGACGGTAACGCAAACATACATGGATGCCTGGTAACAGTAAGTGTACAGAAACGAATGTTAACAATTCTTGAACTCGCCTGGGGACAGAATTATTGGTAGGGATCGTTACTTGTATTGGGGATACCTGTTCTGAAAAATTATTCTTGATATTTAAACAGGACTAACGTAATGTAAAAATAAAACGGGATGCCAAAAGAACGGACAGAAGTAAGAAGAAGAGTGATTCATTAAAAAATACGGAGAATTCGGCAGAATTAAACTCGCAACAGTGAAAATTCCTATTTAAATTAACCACCTTCTTAGACTTCTTAATAGCCCAAACTAAAACTGACTAGTGAGCAGACGCTGTGACATGTCTGTTACTTCCTGCAATTCGATTGCAAATATAATTTTTTTCTATTCGCAATTCAATTGCGAATATAACTTTTTTCTATTCGCAATTCCATTGCGAACAGAGCATATTAGGCAAACCTTTCCTGGAAAGCCCAGTATGACATGTGTTATTGTCACGTGAGATTTGAATGAATGAATGACGTCAAAAGAATGCATGGTATGAACTCTAGCGAATTGGGAGACACGGTGAATCATGGCGGTATGATTCCGTACATGATTTGGGTTTTCATTGCCGGTCGCGGCACGATGGAACACGCTAATTCTATCTATGGTGACACCCACGCTATAGTATTTATTACAGCCGATCCTTTGTTTATTTTATAATTTGAACCGTCAGTTTAATTACTAAAATTAAACAGAATAGAGGTTTAATTGATAGTAATTTTTAGCATAACAATGAGATATCGCAAAATTCAAAATGGCGGACCCATGCCGTTAGCCTTACGTTGTATAGCAGAGCAGACTCACTTTTATTTTATAATTAGAACTGGCAATTTAACTACTAAAATTAAACATAATACAAGTTTCATTTGTAGCAGTAATTTATCTGTGTACTTGTATAATTTGTCACCCTTTGACATGACTGAAAATAATTTTGAAAGCCAGTTTTCAGACCTGTCTGTTGTAAACCTGTAAGGAGTACTTTTTTTCTTAGCAGAGCACCAGTACATAATTATTTAGATTTAAATAAAATACTGTGAAATAAGTTATTGTTTTTTTAAATGTTAGTATTTAATTATTAATTGCTCACTTTTAGATACAGAACAGTGTAATTATAGAGCAGAAGTAGAAATCAATTTTAGTGAATATTTAATTAATATTTTTATTTTTTATTATTTAATATTTTAATAATTAATTAACTGCTGCTTAATTTATGCAGCAGTTACAAACTTATTTACTTACATTAATGCATGATATTTAATCAACAAAAGAAAGCTGTCGCAATGCAGTTGGTACATTAAGACAATATGAGTACATTTTCATGAATTGTTATTTCACTAACGACAAACATTTCATGTGACATTTAATTAATATAAATGGGCAGCTATATTTAACTGTTAATTAGGTCACAGCACATCCTATCGCAAAGTCTTAAAGTCAAGTGCATTTTTCTCGGAGACATTGAGAGACTTGTGCTTTTTGTGATGCTTTCGGCAGGTCGTCCTGTGGAAAGAGACTGAGCCATATGTGGTAACACCCGGTGCAATGAAGTCAACCCTCTCGACATTCTATCGAAAGAGAAATGTGACCTTTATTTTCCTGTTACCAAAATGCATAATAAAATAGACATGTTACCAGGTGGTGTTAGAATGCGACATACTTTTAATGAATAATAAACAATTGGCGGCCATTTTTAATTGTTAATTAGGTCACGGCACATCCTATTGAAAAATAGACAATACGTCAAGTTAGGTCTCGCCACCCCGGACGCAATGATATATGGATCTATGTTGTCCGTTTAAAATTAAAGAAGCCACAGTAACAGAAGGCAGAATTTCTCAGCTCCCAATTTACATGCCGCGAAAAGAACTAACACATTGGTGTAGATTTCTTTGCACTTCCTGGTTGTAAACCACCACGACACAAAAGTATTAATAACTCCGCTTAGAATTGACATACAATCTTCGTTGAGATACCGTTGGATTCGTCTTGTCAAGCTGTATCCAACTGGTATGATTTCATAAGTAGAAACCCCATTTTAAAATATTCTCTGTATATGCTAGTAATACCAAACCAATATAATATAAATATTTAATAATATACAGAATATACACGATACATGAGTGAACGTGACATTGAGTCGAAAGACGAAGCCCAACCCCCAATGTAACAATAATTATTTAAAACAACAAACAAACTATATAATAACTATATATATTCTTAAACTAGAAAACGTCAGCTTACCTAAATTACCTCAAGAATAAACATGAAACAGATGCTGACAACTTCAATTAGTTAAACAAGCACTGACCTGAGGTTGACAAAATGACTGGGTGAATACAGAGGCCATGCCTAGCAGATGACAGTCCTGTAGACAGCTGGCAACTCGGTTAGACCGAAACTGGTTCCCACAAACACAGCTTTCTATCTAAAGGTCGCACAACAATACATACAACACTGGCCACGACAGAATCAATCTATGTTGTGTATGTTACGCTCGCAGCCCGTCGTCCGTCTTGTCTCCAGTGACCGACACAATCCCCAACAAGTCAGACAGCCTTTCCAGAATTCTCCCTTCGGTCAGCTTGGCAATCACGCAGTCACCTTACAAC
Source organism: Cepaea nemoralis (assembly GCA_014155875.1). NCBI lineage: Eukaryota > Metazoa > Mollusca > Gastropoda > Stylommatophora > Helicidae > Cepaea > Cepaea nemoralis. The sequence continues at coordinate 32,875 of JACEFZ010012865.1, forward strand.
GGGAACACGCTTCTACGTTTTATAATAAATGGTGTGAAAATTGAGGCGTAATTGTAAATATAAATTTTGTAGCAATTAATGGTTCATGTATTTTATCTTGTTGTATAATTTGCTTGCACTTACAACCTTTGGCGGTGTGGTTGTACGTGCTAAATCTGGATTAATGTACAGGAAACGGAAAGAAATTAATTATGATTCGCTTTTAAAACTGACGCAAGATGTTTATAAGTTTCATCTCGCCCCTTCGATCTATCGCCCTGGACTTTATTTTTATGGTATAAAATAGATAGCTTTTCCTCCGTTTTGTCTGTTCCTCCCAAATACTATGTTCATGTTTGTATAGAGGATTGCACCGCAGATTACGTTTTCTCCATTTTTTTTTGCGAAAAATCATCATCATCTAGTATAGCCGGTTCTTTTTTAATGAATCCCCCCCCCCCCCAAAAAAAAAAAAACAAAAAACGAGAAGTAGATTGTGAGCTTTACTGGAACGCGATTTTTGTTTTTGTTTTGTTCGCATATCCTTTACATGACAACAACAGTATAGGGAGTGCTAGCATCAAGGAGGAGTGGTTGCACAGCTATCTTTTCCTATCTGATTCCCTTGCCGAAGCCTGGCAAAGACCACACAAAAATTCAGGGATATCGAGTTATAACCATGCAGAATACAATAGGCAAGCTGCTGGAGAAGTTAATTGCCAGGAAAATATTAAGCCAGCTAGAGAGGCAAGGTGTTTTCCCACCTACCCTGGGTGGGTACCATCCAAAAAGAGAAACCTGGACGACTGCAGCAGTTTTTGCCCATGATGTCTATGAAGGTTTCCACTCAGGCATTGAAACCTTTGCTGCAGTGTTTGATCTTGAGGACGCGTACAACAGAGTACCATTGGATTTCTTAAAGCTTCAGCTTCTTGAACTCAAAATAAGTCCATTCCTCCTTAGTTGGATAGCTGCAGCCCTCTTCCAACGGAAAGTAGTTTTTAGATGTGGCAGTTGGACTTCGGAACCAACAATATATCCTGGCCTACCACAGGGATCACCATTATCTCCAGTAGCCTACTGTTCAACGCCTACACAGTGAGAATCACCAGTGAGCAGATCACTGGACCTGGTAGGGCATTATCATATGCCGATGATGTTTTAGTGTATCGTCAGGGTAAGGATAGAGAGCAGGTTGCTGTGAACTACAAACCGAACTCAATCGCATAAGTACTTGGTGTGATGAAGCTGGGGCAATGGTCAACCCAACAAAGGCAACGGTGACTTGGTTCTCGTTGAATAATCATATTGTCAACACTCCAACACCAACTGTAAAGATGTATTCAGAGACGGTGGAAAGAACACAGGCAGTGAATTACCTGGAGATACGGTTTGATCGAAGTCTTGCTTATAATGAGCACATAGACCAGGTGATAACAAAGGCCAAGCGGGGTTTGGCTGCGATGCGGGTGATGGCGGCAGCAAACTGTGAGCAGCGCCATCTATGTCTTCTGTACGAGGGGCTGGTCATGTCTGTTTTTGAGTATGCGATGGCAATCCTGACTCTAAGCCGTAAGCAGATAGAAAGGATACAGAATGAAGCTATGCGCATTATTCTTGGATGTACAAAAGATACAGCATGCAGGGCGATGCGCTACCTTCTTGATTTTCCAACCATTGAAGACAGAATACAAGTTTGCAGAGCACGCGCCTACCTCAGAGTTAACGCAAACACACAACATTGACTGCATAGTGAAATTATGAAGGTGAAGGGCAGCAGGTTAAAAAGAGGACGGTCGTGGATGGGTCAAGCCGAAAACATTCTTCAACAGGTGTGTTCACTTGAGGACTAAGAACCTGGCGAGGAGTGGGTACAAGTGCCAACAGATTTCTGCACATCCTTTTCAGTTTAGTTAGTTAGTTTTTCCTCTTGAGCCTAAGGCGGCGCATAGGGCAGAAGTCCTGTCTCTCCATGCCTGGCGGTTCGCTGCTACCTGTTGTAGATCTTGGATATTTACTTGGCCATTGAATGAGCCTTCTCTAATGATGGTTCTACGCAGGGTCTCTCTTGGTCATCCTCGTTTTCTTTTCCCTACCGGTGACCATATGAGGGCTTGGTAGGGGAGTCTTGTCTTGTCCATTCTGAGTACATGGCCGATGTAATTCCAACGGCGTCTTCTTATGAAATTGGATACTGTATCTTGCTTAGTCTCTTGTCTTATTTGCGCATTGGTTCTGAAGTCTGTCCAGTGGATGTTTAGAAGTTTTCTAAGACATTTGTTCTCAAAATTGTCTAATTTTTTATCTAAAGCTACCGTTGATGTCCAACTTTTACATCCATACGTTAACACTGGAATCACACAAGAGTTGAAGATTTTAAGTTTTGTGTGTTTGCTGAGTGTCTTTGACTTCCAGATGTTTGACAGTTTATTGAAGGCACTAGATGCCAGTGCGATTCTAGATGATATTTCTGGTGTTGAGTCCCCTGTAGATGTCATTTTGCTTCCAAGGTATGTGAAGCTATTGACTTTTTCAAGAACGTAGCTGTTCAATTTGGTGTCATCTGAACTGTTGGTAAGATCAATAGTCTTTGTTTTTGTGGTGTTAATTTGGAGACCAATTTGCCCTGAAACATTTTGGAGGTGGTTTATTTTCTCTTGGGTATCCGGGTGTGTTGAACTCAAAAGCACCTTTTCAGTTTGCATCCAACTATATAGAAAATGCAGACAAGAAAATCCGGCTGCTGTGGAGGCTGAAGTACAAGCTTTGATTTTCGAGAATTCGCTAGACGGTGATGCTGTCATCTACACAGATGGGTCGGTCGTCCGACATGTGAGAAGCTCATGGGCCTTTACAGCTTGGGCCGGAGGAAGAATTGTGAAGGAGGACTCTGGTGCTTTCACTGAAACCACAAGTAGCCTGACTATGGAAGTCATGGCAGTAAGTAAAGCAATAACATGGTTCGAGACACAGACATTCAATAGGGCACGTTTCCTTAGCGACTCAATGAACATGATCAAGAGGATAGAGGTGGAGTGGATCCGAAGAGAATGGTTGCTGTCTCTGGAGCGGTCTCGGCTGGCAAAGATTAGTTTCATCTTCGTGCCAGGGCACAAGGAAATGAGCGGACTGACAAGCTCGCATGTGAGGATACGGTGGAGGGCGGACGCGCCATAGACCAGGCTGACATTCTGAATGCTCTACGAGAAGTAAGACTTGTGAGAGAACTAAGTGATGACTGTGAATCTACAACCATGTCCAGACTGCGAGAACAGCAAATTAAAAGAGGGGTGGCCAAACAAGAACACTACGCAGGAAGCCAAAGAAGATTGATAAACCAACACAGGACTGGTGTTGTTAGCCGCTACACGCTGTGGGATTTGCTGAGGAGGGGATCCGAGCACTTATGGACTGAATGGTTCGATGTGCAATGAGGATGATCTGTCGACTAACTAACTTACAGGACATCGCTGTCAACATCAGCATCTTTCAGCTGATTGTTGATTTATTTGGCAAGATTACGCTCAGTAGTTTGCCATTGCTTTCTGAGCGACTGGCTCACATACCCCATAAGTTACCGACGCGGAGAGAACCGCTCCGATTCTCGCGCACGTCACGTTACTCACGAGAGTATGCGGAATTACAGAGAAAGTCATGCAACCTCTAGACCAGGGAGACCGGCGGAACGCGATTACAAGAAACAAAATGTGATGAAAGTGGTTCTTTCTTAGCATCGCTTTCATCACATACCCCCTGAGGAGTCTCGATCTCATGTAATTTCTCTTGCACGTGCGTTGACTTTCAGTGCCATGTTAATTTGCGACCTCTGGAGCTGTCTATGGAATCTGCCAGACACTATCTGGCTATACCATCAAATATAGTAGCTCTGGTGGTCATCCTGTTACACCACCGCACATCCTAGTTTGCTTTTTTCTTAACGCCGGTGCTCCACTTGCTTCCTAATATCCCGGACTTTCTTATATGGTTTTTACACGCCCCAAGACATGGAGAAGCATGGCCGACCACGTCAGTCGGCAAGTCACTTTGTGATGACGGTGTCATCCCCACTGCTGTAAAATCTGTCGTGCTGCTTGCAGTCTACTTCACACTTTTATGTGTTGATAATGAAGCTGTGAAAAGAAAGGTCCAGATCTTGAGGTCACGACAGTAAGTTAAATGCGTTTTAAAAATAAAAGCAGGCGAGTGCACCAAACTGGCAAACTAATTTGGATTTCGGGGATGATATCGATTTGGTGCAGTCGTAAGGGCTCAGGAGAATGACCATGTACTGTACCCTACCCATCCCACGTTTCCTTAACCATGTTTGTACTGGAAGTGACAGCGTTATCATGAACAGTTACTACAACAAGCGAAGAGGAGTGCCACAAATATCGCAAACCAGACCTGAAAGCTACAAGATTCACAAGTCAAACACGAATAGAGATAGACAAACGATAGAGACAGACATTGTGTCAGGTCTTAGTTAGATATACTGAGCTACCGTATGACAGTAGACGGTACTACCTGCTTCTGTTAGCGCCGAATGTTGGGCGACGCTTACCAAACCTGACACCCCACATTGTGCCAACGGCTTCGGGCGGAGGAGCGCAATTGGGAGGGTACCATCCTTATCCTAGTGCGAGGAAATGCAACCTAAAGACTAAATGTCATGGCAGGGCAGGCCAGGCCCTAAGCCTTGGTCGGCAACTAGTCTAGGATTGAAGCTCCGACAGGCGGACAGTTAGAACATTGCTTTGTTGATCCGGCAGCGTCTGCAGCTTGTCTTGTTCCAGGCGTATTGGCGTTACCTTTCCTCTGGAGTACACTAGACAGGCTAAGAGAGGGTTCATGCTGCATGGGCAACACATGGTCTCTAATTTCAGCCCAGGCTTTGTGTTATTGAGAGGTATAACTCCATTTTACAAACTATTGTCTGTCAAGATGGCAAGGTGCCAGTCAGAGATAGACAAACTCGGAAAGGAAGACAAGTAAATATAAAAAAATAGACACACTGAAGTTGATGGTCAGGATAGTGTTTGGAGGACAGCGTGGCAGTTTCCACAAGAACCTGTAGATATCCCACCAGACTGACCGCTGCATCTCCTTGAGTGGCGAACTAGAGGGCTGCAACTGAAGAAGGGTATTGAGTTTTACCAGCCAAGAGGATCGACTTCGCTGCCCTGGGTTATATCCCATATGGCTCGGTCTCTTTCCGCAGAGCGGCCTGTCAAAAGCGTATCACGAAGCACGAACTCCGTAGTACCAGAAACGGGGTTGCAGAAAAAGAGTTTAAATGTCAGTATCATTACCAGGAAGAAGAAAGGCACACATTTTTCCGAGAACAGTGACAGCGAAGTCAAATAAAGTGTGCAGGAGGTATTCACACTCTAAAAGGTGGAGATGAACCTGTGCATGTGCTCTGGGACTACATCTGGAAGCGAATATTAAATGCACACACTAAGCCGCCTCTAAGAGTTCAAGTGTTGTCTTCAAGACCGATGACGAGAAGGGACTGTATTTTAAATATAGTCAGTAACACATACACTCGTGACAAAGGTGCATGGGCGACCATTGTGTTCAACATTTTAAGTCATGTCGTGGGAGATATCTATTTTAATCTTCAATCGGCATCGTATGTTATTCACAAGTTTTCCGGAAATTAGTTATGGGAGCGAGTTCTGCAAAGGACGTGCTATTGAATGAATGAATGTTATGCGACTTTTAAATGCCTGGT